>JAPYZI010000262.1:0-62600 GCA_030523105.1 Ophioninae sp. A BG-2022a | reverse complement strand
CAACTAATTCTCCAGTGGGGCGTGTCTAACTCGCCGCATTGGACAGCCGACCAAGCTAGATCGAGGATAAAGAGAGTGCGCACACTTACCCCTGCGGTAGGTTAACCCGCAATGACTGCTCATGATCGCTTGATGGATATAGAGGACAGAAAAGGAAAAAGTAACGAAACTCCGAGACACGTCCTCATTGGCGACGATGACTCTACGCGGATCGGACTAAACGAGGACGATCCGCCGGAGCTACGAGGATTTGTCGCGTACACTAGCAACTCTCTCCCTCTCTCTCTCTCTCGCTCTCTCTTCCTCCCAATCTCACCCTTTCGCTCTCTAGTCACTCCTAATTAATCACATAGCTGTTGGCCGTGTGCACAAGCGCGCGTTCAATTACCATCGCGCTTTAGATTAATTAACGTTGGCGAAAGAGCAAGAGGGTAGCAGACGAAGAAGAGATGCCAGGCGAAGGGGAAGGGGGTTGGGGGTGGGCTGGAGGTTATTGCGAGAGAACGGCTGGAAAATACAGAGCACGGAGAGCCGAAGATGTATGAGTTTATCAGTCGTACGTCACGACGATTACTATTCCGGTCTTGTTACATTCGATTAACGTATTGTATAGACGAACGTTGATTGGAAATGGAAAAGCACTCATTGTTTATCGATAAGGAATTTATTGCTCTTGACGTTCGTATTACTCAATCGATTCGCGCTTCTTGAATTATCATTATTTCTCTCGACGTCGACACGGATTCGCGTAAGTAATACGCGGTGGATGATTAATTGAGGATGCGATCATGTAACTCCGCGAAAGACGATGAAGTTCCCATTCATGGAATGCGACCAAAACGAATTCTTTTTTATAACTCTATTTTATTATTCGTTTATTTTAACTGAAATAATCGTTGAAACGTTTTCTTTTTTCTTCACCGAATATTAGAATATTTATGAATTCAATTAGGAAAACTATCATTTGGATAGAGAGAGAAATGGAGAAATTATAAATGAAAACATTTGATAATTATGGATTTTAATGATAACGAGATTGACTTTGTATTTTTGCGAATGACTAATGTTGAAGAACCGATGGGATGTATATACAGCAAACCGCTTATAAGTGCATTACTGTCTACTGCGCAAAAAAGCAATCGCGAGAGAAAAGTTTGAGGAGTCGAGAGTTTGCGTGGTGAATATTGAGGTGACGCTCTTTTGAGAGAAGTAGGATATTTCGACTGCCAATGAGAAGCTCATGTTCCGGGCTTTCGTATACCCAAGAAAGAGTTTGAGAGTGTACGGAAAGGCTCCTGGACACTTGACGAATTGACGATTTATTCCGCCACGTGGTAAGAAATCCTTAAACTATATTCCAGATTCTCTAATTACATTTTAATCGTTAGGGTTATCACCGACTTCGTGACAACTTTCTTTGGACGTAAAAATTTTTTTTTGCTTTCGTGTAATGTCATCGTATATTTAAAAAAAAGTTTTCAGGTTTCGAAACGTTGATAAAACGTTTGATAAAATTACATTAATTAAAATTTCGAACGAATTTTCGAAAAAACATTAACTAAATATTTCGAACGTAATCGAACGAGTGTTATTTTTATTCCTTAAATATGCCTTAAATGACAATTGCTTGTCATTTTCAAGTTGAAACGCTTTCGAGTTTCTCGTTAAAATTGCTTCAATTAGCACATTGGAGTGTGCGATCATCGCTGAGTGACCAATAACTGTAAGCCTCGATTCCAAAAGGTAACAGAATGAGTATTTCCCCGGCGCGAAGTCTCGGAGAGCTCCTGGAACAAAACCGCGTTGTTCAAAGAGAGGAGAGTTACCGAGAGCTGTGGAAAAGAGTGAAGGAAATGGTGAGCGAGGAGGGGGGAGGGGAGGTGAGTCGAGGAGACAAAAAAGAAAAGACGAAAGAAAATGCGCTCTGCCTGCAGAAAAAGGACGTCGTTTTAGCGTTCACTTTCTCTCTCCCTCTCTCCCTCTCTCACTCTTTCTTCCTCTCAATCTCCCTCCACCGGAAACTTGTGAAAGCGGCGCTAATTAAGCGCCACCTTAAAGAATAGAGACGAAAAGAGAGGGAGTAACAGGGGATGGTACTCGAAGCCCTACGGTGGCAGAACCGAAGTTTCATGGGTTTTTCTTCCAACACGGTACCTACAGTTCCCTCGTACAACCCCTGGTCACGATTAACGAGACTCTCGGCCCGAACGTGCCGTATTTCTGGTCTCTTTTGAATGTGGTAAAAATGAAATTAAATCGTACAGCGAAAAATAGCCTGGACCTGGAAAATAAGGGTTCCGGGGTTCTTTCCCTGCAGATCCTTTTTGTCAAAAACCAACGAGGGTTTCATTACCTCGGTATGTGGAAATTAAATGTCTTAATGCTTGCTTTACCACGAGTGATTAAACGAAAGCTACCCTGGCGACAAAAAATTAATCAGTCTAAACTCTTTATTATTTATTTTTAAATACACATATTCATTTATTCATATGTATATATATATTAATAAATCGGGAAAACAGGAGGAATAAACAGAAAGTGGAACAACTAATAAAATATATATATTTATATATATTTATATACATAAAAATAAATATAATTTAATATGTATAATATATATGTATATATATATTAGATTATTTTTATAATATGTATATTTCGAGAGTATTCATTAAGCCTAACAAACCCTACATAAGCATCTTTATTTATAACCGCATAAAAGGCTTCACAAAAAATAGCCTTTTTTATTCGAGGGCCCGAAGTAGAATTCTACTTTGGAACTCCGGTGAACTTCATACGCACGCAAAAAGCTTCTCAACTTTAAACTTCCAGTTTGTACCATCGAACGTTTTCGCGTAGTTTTTTTTTTTTTGGTTGAGCGGATCGTCGCTTTCTTTTCCATAGGTAGAAAACGAAATTGGCTTATAAATTGTAATTGAAAGGAAGAAATGCATGGAATAAGAATGAAACGAGGCGAGGGTAGGGGATCGGTGTTCGGGCGGCTGGGTTATGGAGCGAGGAGGTTTTATCGGTCGATTGAAAATTCTATCAGTGAGTACGCAGCCATTTTCTCGATCCGGGCTCGTCGCGAAACTTCCCAAAGGAGTTTCAAGTTTGTGGATCGAGCCTCGATTTTGTATACAATAGTAGTCTCGAATATGGGCGATCCAGAAATCCCTTTCCACCCTTCATCTCGATTCAGTCCCTATCGAGGATCCCACGAGAGGAACGGTTGACTGTGTGCTAACCCATACGGAGTTTGGATGATGGTACAGAGCGATATTTTATCGCCGGCGGGTGCTGTCGAATCCCGCGTGTAAACACGCACTGTACCGCTCGAACAAATCATCAGCTATACATACGTACATCAGAAGTACGCGTGTACGTATGTGTACGTATATGTGGATAAGTATGCCAGGGTTTACAGGGTGTCCCAAAGCAGTCAAGTCAAAAAAGAACATCCAACACTAACGCCAACTGCTTGGTGTGAGAAGACCCGTCGAAACGTCAATCATGATGGGGTCAACATGAGCTTGAAGTTTCGATCGTTACAATACAACGAATTCACCCTTTCCATTTATCATTTTTGTTATCTATACATGTTACAAATCAATTCCTGTGCGTTTGTCACGCAAACACTCGAAAATACTTCGATGGATTTGAGCATTGTTTTTTTTTATTATTTTTCTCACCTGGCTGGTTTCGGGAAAAACGTAGGAAAAACTTGAAAGAGCAGTGAAATATAGAAAAAAAATGGAAATTTGTAATTTTTTGATAATTTGTATTTTTTTGTTGTAACGATAATCGTGAAGGATGTGTCCTTTGACAGTTAAGATATCAATATTAATATTAGTTATTAATTTCCCGAGATTGTACGATATTAATACGATTCGAATGAATTACGTTTCAAAGTTGAAAAAAACGAATATCGGTTAGCATCGTTTTTAATTGTGCAATTTCATTTCAACATATGTTTCTGTGGATCTTATGTACAGTTTCGAAAATATCGAAGGATGTTAAGAGTTTTTTTCCACCCTGTATATACTCACGTGCACACCAGGAAAAGGTAAATTTCCTCAGTTATACGACTCATCGTATTACACATGTGATGTACAGTGTGTGCAAGTGATATTCCTATATCCCTTAGGCTACGAGAACGATGGAGGATTGAGTTTTGGCGTTGCCCCCCAGTATCATCGAGATGTGTACCTATGCCTGTAAAATAGCCACGTACTTTAGGGTCCTCTCGTCCACCCTTGTAGACAAGCATATGCACACCAATGCCCGAACGTGTATTAATACGTGTACACCTAGATCTACAGGGTGACCTCTTTCGACCTGGAATTTCGACCATTTCCTTCAAAGAGGTCATTTGAATCAATCTAAGACCCATGAAACAGGATCTCGAATACTTAAACTTGAATTATTGTTAAAGTTATCGAACTATGATGGTTTTACGATTTTTGTGTAATTTTCGGGATTTTCTCTATAGTTGAAGAATTAATTAAGAAATACTTCGCTTTGAATATTCCATTGATTAAATTGATAGATGTTACGGTAGCTGATTGACGATTGATTGAAGAAAATGTATGCTCGAAATTCGCATCATCTCAGACACGAAATACTTTAAATGGCGGATGTTGTATTTCCGAGCTTATGAGAATTTTCTGTATTTTTTAAAAATTATTCTTTTTTTAGTGCCAAGTCTAAAAGTATTTCAAAAAATCCGACAATCATCGCAACTCAGTAATTACCTAATTTTGACGGCATATGACGAAGCTCAAATTACTTCGGAATATCTTAAACGACAAATCTTTTATTTCTGAATCGTATCGTTTCAATATTCAAAGTGTAGTATATAAAAAAGCTTTTTTTTTTGTTATTAATGTAAATCTTGAAAATTTCGAAAAAAAAAATTCGTATATCCGTCGCAACTCAGTAACTATGAAACGTTGACCCCTATTTGACCGCAGTTCATGATTAAATCGATTCGAATGATTGCTGGAATGATCCTTTTTCAGAAATAGGTCAAAATTATTAGTCACCCAGTATGCATACAAATGTACGGATTCCAGATAGGAGGGGTCGTTCCACAGGAATTTTCGGGCAAGGGGACAAACGCTACGATCACGGAAGGGTAACATTGAATTAGCTTCATGTGGGAGCTCAAAGCGCAAATTTGAGAGCAGTAATAGTAGTAAGCTGCTAACGTTGAATGAATTATCGTCCATGGTGTATTTTCTGATTTGTAGTATCGGGTGCGCGGAGATTAAGGTGTAAAATATGTGTTGGGTGAAGGGCAGAAGGGCATGGGCGAGTAGGGGGGGGGGGTGGTGGAGGAACGTTTGCACGAGCATGGCTTCATTTCGAACTGCAGCACCACATCTACGTACACAAATCGTTCTACGTGACTGTCGATAAAAACAAAGTGTCCAGGTGCGAGGGAACGGATGAGTACGCGGATAGGATGGGCGAAGAGGTGTGGGCGTAGGGAAACAATACGTGGGTAAAACGGATAAGGGAAAATTTATCGAACGCGAGAGGGTTTCCTGAATAGTCGAACATCTATGGGTTCTCTTTCCAACTTGGTACTCTCGTATCCTCCACCCGTTCCGCGGTCAAATCTAGCTTCCTGCATCGTCAGGATCGAGGATTACAGGATTTAAGGGGACTAAGAAACGAAAAAAAAAAAAATGGCGCGAACAGCGGTTACGGTAGGGGATCTACTTTTTTTTTTCGAAATATCGAACGGTTTAGGAGAATCGTTGTTGGCAAAGATGAGCGACCGTAGGCTTGTACCGAGTAAATTCGAAGCTAGCTTACTTTTTCTATATCGAGTCGAGCTTATTGATATTAAAGACTTTTGATGGCTGCGCAGAAGTGAAGGCGAAATTTCGGCGCTCAGATGCTCGGCCGCGCGATCGTTCGTTTTTGGAATTTTCCTGATAGAGGGGTTTCTCATTTGGGATTGTGAGATGATCGAGATAAGGTTTAGAAAATCCCTTTGATCGAAACAAACCCAAACCAATGCGATTATATCGAGACAAAAACGAACCAACACGAACATATCGAAAGAAGCCCAAAAAAATGCATATATATCGAAACAAACCCAAACCAACGCCAAATTATCGAAGCAAACCCAAACAAACGCGAACATAACCAAACTAGACCCAAACAAACACAAACAGACCCCAACACACCTATCTGACATGGCGAGCACTGTTCCAACAAATTGTGAAGTCGGAGGAGTGGGAGTATCGACCGGTCATGTCAGGCGACATACATATACTGATGCGGGTTGAAACAATAAATTTTAATATTCGATATCTCGAAAACTCTTGCTATTCGACAAAAATCCTTTTAGAGATTCTCTCATAATATTAATAGGTAGGTCTGTAAAATAATTCAGCTCCAATGGCGAAGGGCGGGGGGGATTTGGAACCATGATACTCAATACCAGGAATTTGCAAATGGATATCGAGTGTGGAAATTTCCATCTGTGATTCCGTTTTTAAAAGAATTTCCAAGAACTTTATCCAGCTCCATTATTTGCAGGTAAAACGATTTTTATTTATTCGTGCTGATTTTTGTTATGTCGAATAACATTAAAATTGGCATCGTTGCAACGAAAATAAATTTGATAGTGACCAAAGTTGAATATTTCAACAAAATTGAACGAAAATGTAACATTTTCAACAAAAATGAACAAACATTCATTTTTTTTTCAACATAAAGGAACAGAAATGAACATTTATTATTTGCTCAATTTGACTTGGTATATTTTCACTAAAAACCTATCCAGCAATAAAAAGAGTTTATTGATACATCCAGGATGTAAACGTAGACAAAAAAAAAGAAAATGAAGAAAGTGCTGAAATAAAAATGGAGAACTAAATTTTCATTGCACTTCAACGGTGCAATGAAAAAAAGGTACAAATATCGTTTTCGCGAATAATTCTTTCCGTTTGAAGTTTTTTCGCCGACTGACAGTAAAATGTGTTTATGAGTACGCTTTTCACACATCCCATTGAAATTTAACGAAAACTTCAATTTGTATTCGAGAATTCAGCGGCGATTCGGTACCTCTAAATCATTCGGGGATATACCGGGCCTTGTTTCGCATGGCGGAGACCTGTTATTTTTTATGCATCCCCCAGGATTCTCCAGGTTGAAAATGGATATTCACTTGTATATACGTGGATGCATACGCATCTAAATCCGGACGTTGCAGCCAAGCTCCCTGGACGCGCACGTTCACCGGTGCTACCAATCGGGTTATTGAGTGTTTTGTAGTTTTATATACAATGAGAGCAGCTATACGTGGCCAGCAGCAACACCGATGTCCATTGGGACGTTGCGTGTTACTAAGCCCGTAATTTCATATATCCGTGAATTCATGAAGCATTGTTTTTCTTTTTTTTTTTTGTATCAAATAAAAAGTGGTGCAACTGCAACGATTCTTATGACTCGTGATTTGAGCTTCATCGTTTCGTTTCCCTTGAACCTTCGTTTTTAGTCCCCACTTTTAACGTCTGGTGCTTTGTTGAAGCAAAAGCAAAAAACTGTGATCCATAATATACGAGTACGAAATAGGCAGCTGAAATGTTTTTGATCAAGGTTTTTCCAAAATAAGTCACTTTTGTCGTAAAACGAGCAAAATCAAATTCTGCGTCAATGACGTCTGCGAAAATGAAAAAAATAATATTTCCAACTGTTCGTTTATTATTAAATCCATTACTTGTATCGTTAAACAAGTATGACATGGTCCAGGCTTGTAAATCAACGTTTCCCCAATTTTTTATTAACCGTTCGGCTTGATGTCCATCAAGTAATAACTTGAGTATGAAAAATAGGGTTTCAACAATATGTGAGATTGTGTCGATATTGTGCGTATCCTCAATTAAAAACGGCAGGCAAGTCCGGCGCCAAAGAAAACAACGGGAAGTTCCAAGAGGTTTTCTGAAAAGCTCAAGCTTTTTCGAGTCGGTGAAATCAAACCTGGTGCCAAATCAATGTTCGGTATCAAAGTTTCTCAACGCGTGTAATTTCCATTGGATCGTGTACTCTGATAATACACCTCTCTCCTGTATGGGGTAGGATCGTAGGGCTCGGTGTTTAGGAAAAAGTGATGACCCTTCGCAGACTGCGTACAGACATTTGAACTCCCTTTAGCTTGGACGGTTGAAAGTACTTTCCGGGTCGGGCTATTGTAAATAGCAGAATCGAAGCGGTGCACACAGAATATGCACTGTAGTGTTTGTTGGCCGAAAGCCGGGACCATGGAACAACCGAACTATCCGAGAATTCCCTCATTGACGAGGCTTACGAACTTCTCTCGAAGCTTTGCCCAAAATCACCCCTTTGCGCAAACGGCCTCCATACCATACACCGGGAATTCTGTATACGAGATGGGTATGGGTACTTTAACGAGAATCGCGGTACCTACGCGTGTTCCCGTCAAAGCATTCGTTCGCATATTGGTGGGAGAAGTGGACAAACGTTTGGCGACGATGCAAATAATGGAAGGTCCACCGTTTCTGGTAATGAGGTAATGCCGGGTATTGGGTACATCTTTTCTATGGCTAAACGTGTTTGCCGTGGCCGGTTAGGGAGAAAAATTAAAAATTGCCGATCCCATACCGTCCCGACTCAAGTAAATAATTCCTATTCTGGTGCGTGAACTTTGGCGAGAGTTCAAAGGTCGTTCGGTCACTGTGCGGTTTTCGGTGAGAGGAAACGTCGTTTCCAACTACCTAGCTGGCGTCGCATTTAACGTGATGTTGGACAGGACATAGAAGCGGAATCATCAAGAATTTAGTAGTAAACTCAGAAACGTATATTCGGGGAGAGACACGGAGATCCAAAGAGAAGACCTCGCCGAGACGTTTCCCGTCACTGTCCCGTACGCCAAATATACTTTCCGACCACACTCGTGGCTTTGCGCTCAACGTCGTAGATTTTTTTCCAGCTTGACTTAGTCAAGCATTGAAAGTGACGGGGAATCGTTTGCAAACGTCATATCTGATACAAACACTGTTTTTAACCTTATTTTTGTTGTACGAAGGTGGATTGCAAAGAAGTTAGCCTTTTTGGCCAATAGTGTCGTTTTTGCGTAATTGACTTATATTCGTTTAGGAGTACCATTCAGATGAATACTGTTAAAACTTCAGACGTATTCATCGCGTCAGTTATATTTTTTTGGATGTGCTTAAAAAGGTTGGAACATCGCTGGAAGAAGTATATCGAGTTTAAAGCAGACTTTGTTGACAAATAAATCGCAATTTTCAGAAAATTGTTGCTTTGTATGGTCGGGCTAAGTTTTTTTTCAATGCACTCTCGGAAAAGTGCGGTCCCTGCCACGATGCTGCGAATGATACTGCTGAGGTTTTCATGCATTGTCTGTCTTTTTTGGAGAAGCTGGTAGGAAGCTGAAGCTCTTTTCTTCAACCCGGAGCACTTGAAGATAAATACTTAAAAATTATCCTTCGCTTTTTTTAGTTGGATTCCATAATTTCAACGGCGTATTAAATCCTCCTTAAAAGAAAGCTTTTGAGCAAGTACTCTATGTGATGGTACATTATTCAGTTCGGCATATAATCGCACTAAATATCCAATCTTCTTCCCCTATTAATATGATCTTTATAAGAATCCATTCGTGCCATTCCCATGAACCAAAGTTCACCATCCAAGACCTATTTTTTCTTCTCTGCAGTTCCTTTCGTGTGAAGCCTGGACTGAAAATTTGCAAACGTATAGGGTACAATTATTTCCCGATAGCTCGAACATCTAGCGCCAGTAGAAATGTTGACTCTTCTTTGTTACCAAAACAAGTATGGTTCAACGTAGCATTGGGTATTCAAAATAGAGAGGGAAGCGGGCTTTTGGCCACCTTTTCAAATCGACAACGAACACATCGAAAAGTTAGGGAGACGGCAGGCCGTTTTATTGCCTCGCCTTCCATTCTCGGCCTCGGCAGAGCTGTAGAATCGATCGATAGAGTTAGTTTTGCAACATTGAAGCGATGGAAACACGCACCGGGAACCCGGTTCGTGACTTTGCATCGACCTCATCATTCGACGCGAAACAAAGTCTGGGCGAGGTAGAAAGGGAGAATAGGAAGTATTTGGATGGTTGGTCCAGCAGAAGAGCCACACACGTTCGAGTGCACCTTCCATACGCGAACGCCTTCGCCAAGTACAGCCCGAAAATGCATAAATGTAGAGGGCCCTGGCGTAACAGAGTGGAGAAGAAGTCGGCAGCTTTAGGGAGGCGAAGGGAAAGAAGAATGGAGGTTGGGAGGACGGTGACTATGCTCCGCGAAAAGTTGGCAGTGTACCATTCCAAGGTCCCCCGCAGCATGCTCGCCGGCTCTGGATGCGGTAAGAAGCGAACGAAACCGAATGAATAATGCATTTCACGGGAGGGAGAGAAACAGTAGGGAATGAGGAAGTGGAAGAGTGGAAGACTGGAGAGGGAGAGAGGAAAGGAGAGAACGTAGGGTGGAGGAGACGCAGGTACATTATCCGGAATCGCGTGTGTAGTCTGAAAGCGATGGGTCAGAATCCTCATAATAATAATAATCGCAATAGCGTCCCAATGTTACGTCCAAGTACGAAAGTATCCATGAAAAGACTGAGACTAACCCATGAATATTATATTCCCTGAATAATATTCCTGCGACATTTATCTCCGCTTTGGTCTAATATACTTGCCATGTCCGAAGTGCAAAAACGTATGTGGAAGAAGGAGGACCGAGAGGTTAATGGCAAACCAGTTGGTTGTGTTCGAGGCTCCGCGAACTCTATCTTTACCGAGCTCAAATCGCTTCAACATTTTCGATCGTGCGAACATGGAATGCTGAGAGTATCACCGAAATAACCGGTAAAATAGGACGGAGTATGGAAACCATGAGGTCCAAACGGTAACCCATGCAAGGTCCACATTTCCTGGGGCTACCTTTGAATCCCGTGAGCGGCGAATTGGTAGGAGAGCAAAGGGAGGCTGCCCTCTATGGAACGAAGGTCGTAATTAATTGGCCTCACACGAAGGATATGGTCGTGGGGCTTCGTATAGTAACGTCGGGTCGCAGCCATCCGCCGGATAGGTCCTTGCTTCCCGGCGTGCACGCGAGAGAAGTTCGCCAAAGCTTACGCTCGGGACGTAGCTCTCAGCCCTTACGTAACAACGTCTCGGTTATCTAACCTGGAAGAACGAAAGTTCGGATCTCACACGTGCGCACCCACAAACATCCTTCGTGCCACGTACACTCGATTCTATTCACTCTGTACATAAAGTTTACGGAAAGCAAAGAGAGTTCTGCCAACCTCGTGGAAACCGCATGTGTGCCTTTAATGGTAAGGGCACCCCTCCCGAAGCTGTGATGAACAATCAACCATATTTCAATAACATCGGTTATGCACTTCGAGCTCCACGATCGTATATCGTGCAGAGTCATTCGGAATAACCGCAGTGGGTAAGTGTGCGCACCCTCTTCACTTCCTATCGGGCTGAGGGTCCTTGGGATTGTACTTCAACAAGTTACAACCTCATGAGTGGAAACCTAGTTCGGATAATCAAAAGTGACGCGCTGGCCGGCGTTTATGTTTTTTTGTATTGAATAAATGAAAACAAACGACCCCAAAGATGTTCCTCGCACGTCAAACAGTGCGACTCCTAAGCTGTAATCGAAATCGAGGTCGCTTGATTTTATCAAGAGGATTTCAATCAGGTATTCGTTTCAACTTAATGGTGAGTATAAATTTTGAGATTATATTCGATGCTGATAGAGTTATGGACATCCATATGCATTTTCTTTAATGGGATAAGTGGGCGCTGGTCAGTGTGCGTACACTACCAGCGATAACCTTTCGCCAATAGATTCCAAATGTTCCCTACTTGATCGATGATGATTTATTCATGAAGTCGATCTCAAATTCTCGTTAATCCCCAATTACCTCCAAATTTAGTCTCCCATAGCTCCAAATAGAATTTGGAAGGAATATAGATTTTCTAAATATAATTTGCTTACTTCATTCAACTGTCATTTGAATGAAGTAAGCAAACTTCCTTTTGAACAAAGGAGAAACTTTTCTGCAACGTTTCTTCATTCCATCATTAGCTGAATAAATGTTCCATCTGAGTGTAATGATATTGATATTCTAGCTCTCATATCTCAAACCTGACGTACCTTAAAATTGCAACGTGCGCACATTTCACCTGAACGACTTTCCCGCTGATAGAATCTTTCATGGAACGATTCGCATCACCACGTTTATCAAGGTGAAAAAAAAAGAAAAAAAAAAAAAAACGGTCGAAGACTATCCTTCAATCGTTACGTTGAAGCTGGTGATCTTTTGATTCTCGAATCTCTTTTAGAAATGGGCGATATATCTGCACTACGAGAGATTAGCTGCGCAGATGCGACATCCGCAGGCTCACATAGTGATAGAGATCTCGGGTAACGGCCACAACGCGAATAGCCCTTGCAAGCTTTCGGGGGTTGAATTATACGAAAATTCCAGCAGCTTTGCCAAAAACTTCTTGCTCACTTTGGTGGAGAAAAAGAGGGGGGGGGGGGGGGGGGTGGGAGTTTCACCCTGGTAAGATAGGAACCAGGATTAAGATTCCTATTTCCGCGCAGGGTTACGAGCCATTTCAAGGAATATACGTGAGGCATGTGTTCACATCTTATAGTACAGGGCCAAAGATTACCCGGTGTTCATTGGGCTGCCGAAAGTTTTCCGTTAGCCAAGTGCATCAGTGAGCGTGTAAGTGAATCCACTGCGCCTGAAACGTGAGATCCCTCGTACGGCCATCCCCTACAGTTTCGGAACAGACTTCGCTGATCCAGGTAACCCAATTAACCGAAGGAAATAATCTCCGGGCAGCGATGCACAGTAGACTACATCCAAACGACGAAGACGTTCATGGACAGACGGGTTATACAGGCTTGCACGTCCTCTTCCCGATTCTCGGGTCCAGGATATCGTTTTCCTGTCAAGAAGATATCCTTCCTACCCTTTGCGCTATTATTAGGTGCATATTGAAAAATGTGCGAATTAAAATTTGAGGGTTTGTAGTTCTTGATAGAAGAATACAACATGAATTATTGCAGAACTTTTCAGTTAACAATTTAGTAGCTAGAAATATTTAAACTGTACAAGATCGAAGCATTTGACTAATAAATTGATCAAGCAAATAAGGAATTGATTGAGGAATCGTATTCAAAGAAATTGGAGACTCTTTTACAAAAGTATCTGTGCAGAAACGCGGAGATGAAATTAGTATAGTTGAAACGCAACGGATTTTTTCAATGCCTCATTCTATTATTATTAAACATCGTATATAGCAGATTTTTTATAAATAACTACGGAAAAACCCTGAGATTTCTTGCATAATTATCGTAGCTCGAGTCTGCTAAAATCTCCAAGAAATTTTGGGAAACGAAAAAGATTCGGAAATGGTAAATCGACTTTATAAATATTGACGATAACAAATTGATTAAGCAATCAAGTGTCAAAAGATGGATTCTATTTAAACAAAAAATATTTATACAGGAAGATGGTGCCGAAATTGGAATTGTTGGAAGGTGACGAAATTTTTTTCATTTCTCTTTTTCATTATTTTCCAAAATCGTATGTAGCTGATTGGTGGTAAATCATTTTTAAAAAACTTTGAAAGTAGTAATTCTCTTGGCGTCCTAATTAAAACTTCGTTGGGGAAGGAAACTTGACAAAATCTAGAAATATAGTATCATCAAGATTCATAGACGAAAGGACGCATCCACCTGCTCTCATTTTACTCGTTGGTCGTGATTGTTTGAAGACAGGAAAAATTCTAGTTACATATCCAGCGGGAAAAAACTGTTCCGCATACTTCCAAAAACTTTAATTCGCAGAATCTCCACTGTCGTCCAAAAATCCGGAATGACGATGAAGAGCATCCTTGGCTCCAATTTTTCAATTTTGAATCGGGTCACCAGTGATCGCGATTACCTAATGGGGAATGTCGTCAATGACCACAAGTGAACAGCATTCGTCGTCGAAAACGTCAAAATCCTCGAGATTCCCGATAACGTTCCGAGCTTAAAATCTCCGTTCTGACATTTTGCACCCTGCGGTTTCTGCTCGAGCGAGGAGGAAATTGGCTCCGAGCATTCCTGGATCGAGTAGCCTAGCTGAGCGTTCTGCCGGCCGGAATGCATTAGGGTGTCGAGGGCACCAGCTACCGTAGCACTCTAGTTGCCTTCGAACGTACATAGACACCGTATCTACATATAGAACAAATGTATAACGAATATCAACGTATACGTGTACCTATACATATATAAGAACGTTATCATATGTGAGTTCGAATTCCGGGCGTTCCTCGTTCCATTTTCTACCACCCGTCTCGTACATGCAGTTGGTATTCCTGTCGTACACGTGACATTAAATTCTCGCGGTTGCGGTGCATCGTTCAGCTTACGTGGGAAAAGCCCTTTCTCCGAACGTGCATGCGTGTTACAACGACTGGATGCGTTATCATACCAATCTCTGAGACGCAAAAAGGCTTATTCAAAAATATCGAGCGAGCCAAGCTTTCCTTTACAAAAGCTGATACACATTTTGTAAAGCCTATCGATATTTTGTGCAGATATTTATTTTAATATTCTCAGAGGATTCCTCAAAGAATTTTTGCGTTCGATGGGGTTGTGTTTGGGTTTCGATATCTCGGAAAATATTGCTATTCGTCAAAAATCCTTTTAAGGGTTCTTTTATAAGGTTCAAACGAAGGTTTTCGTAGAATTTCAGTTTGATCGGTGACGCGACAGGGGAGAGTGACGATTCGGAAGTTTATTCCTAAATCTTCGTATCGAAAAGATACTTCCGGAATGGCGTTTTTGGTTATTTCTTATCAGGAACTTTTACATAGGTGTTTTTTCAGTTTGGCGCTGTTTTACTCGTCAAGACCCATTTTTGTCTTCGATGTTTCCATTATTCAAGTATTCGCAAGAAACACCTCTGCAACCGAAGAGCATAACACGTTCCCTTATGCGACAAGTTTTCTGTGATGTGTTTTCAAGAAATCGAATGCCGCCATCCCCCTTTCGTTCATACTCTCATCTCGCATGCATGCGTCGCTGCTTTCATGTTTCTTCTGCTTCGTGTAGCGCACGCGAGACCCAGCGAATCTCCGCGATTCGTGCCTACGTAGAATAAGGAACAAATGGGGTTTTGACACTCCTTCACAGTGCTAGAATAGCTAGTGGAATAGAACGGGGTATTGCGAGACCCTATTCTCGGGTCCGTCGACGCTGCTTTTCATATTTCTCCGGGTCGTCAAACGTTCTTGAGGAACTTTGTGCGAGAGACGTGCCGAGAAATTGGTAAAAGACGCGTATGGCCTGTTCTCACGATTCTCTTCTCGAAACGCAAATCTTATAAGCTCCAACGTTTTGCCGCTGATTGATCGTGATAGAATCGCATCTGGAGTTTTAAATTATCATGGTGAATCTAACAGATTCCGAATTACGCATTTGTTTTTTCATTGAAGGACTTCTCTTATCGGTGTCAGATTTCTACAAATTACGTACTTTACGTTACGTTTGGGGGGAAACAAAAAAGCCATGGTCATCGGTTCCGTTTCCATGCGTGTCCTTTCTCAATGAAGTTTGCATTAGGACGCAAAAGAAATTATCACTTTGTAGGATTTTTTTTACTGATGTACTAGCAATCACCAACATACGATTTTGGGAATAATGAAGAACAGAACTAAAAAAATATCCTTGCCTTCCACAAATACCAACTTCAGCTCCATCTTCCCGTATAAGTCCTTTTCTTTCAAAAAGAATCCATCTTTTGACACTTGATTGCTTAATCAATTTTTTATCGTCAATATTTATCAAATCGATATACCGTTTCCAGATTTTTTTTAATTCTCGAAATTTCTCGCAGATTTTAGCAGACTCGAGCTACGATAATTATGCAAGAAATTTCAGGGCTCCTTCCAGAGAGGTTTATAAAAAATCTGCAATATACGATTTTTTATAATAACGAAAATAGGAATTTGAAAAATTCGTTATGTTTCGACGTTGCTAATTTCGACTCCACGTTTCTACATAGATACTCTTGTGAAAGAGTCTCCAATTTCTTGAAATACGATTGCTCAATCAATTGCTTACTGTCTTTTGATAAATTAATTTGTCGAATCAATTGATTATTTTCTTATTGTTAATAAATTTATTATAATTGCGTCCAAAGTAAATTTTTCGATATACACTGACGCTGACGTTTACGCATTTCGGTTCCTCTCTCATTATCACAGGCTTCAAGACTGAAGCTTTTAGCCAGACCAACTCTCGTATACTCGGTCATCCATTTATCCTTCGTATAATTAAATAACGGAGAGAGAGCAGTGAGAGCTTTCTCGGTTTGTTTTCTCGTCACAGCACTTTCCCCACGAGATATGTTTGCGCACATGCAAAGGGAGAGAACGAGAGGCACAGGAGGGAACATAATAGAACATATTCCACAAAGAATCGCTGGACGGTTGAGGAAAGAGAGCGCAGGCTTTACAGTATTTTTCTGTGAAGCTGAATGTTACCGGGGGGGGGGTTTCAGACAACCGGAAGTCTGCGCTGCCGTTTTGTTCGCGTATATTCCGTGTGCCACGTACGCGCATGGATCACATTTCAAACGGCGAAGGTTTACGCGCCCGCAGCCAAGAAGAAAGTAAAATCAAACAAAAATCAACTACACGTATCTACTTGGGAGGTTGGATCGAGTAATAAGTGATTTCTGAGCCGTCACGTTTTCAACATCTCATTTTATCGTTTCTTCGAGTGCTACCATTGTTCGTATCAACCAGCTTTACACTTTTCCACCGTACGATGTATCGTAACCTCAATGGTTCGTTTACAAATGTAGCGCTTGCAATTTAAATCTTTTTCCACTGAAAATGGTGATCCAGGTTGAACTCTTGTTCATTCCTTATTTTCATCGTGATTTCAACATTTTTGTTATTTCTCGAGTCATGGTATTTTCTATCGTTATTTTCGTGCTTCCTTGATGGGAATATTAAAGTTCGCAACGTTGGAACGCACCTAAAATTATCATTTCCTACGTTGTCGATTTTTTCCTTTTCATGGAAATAGAAAACCTCTCAATAGTTCTTTAGGTCTCGTTTTGAAATCTAGAATTCGAATGACAAAAAAAAATAGATCTTAAAATACAACAATCGATCGACAATGATCGGTCGATATTTGAAATTGGATGTAACGATTCGTATGCAGAAAGAACGCTTCGCGTAATATCGATTTTAATAAAAACTCCAGCTCTTCCATCACCCACATCGTGAACTTTTCTATCTCTATTTCTCTTCGTCTATCGAGACTTTCTTGCGGTATTTCTGAAAGCTCTGAAAAGCTCGTATAACTATTGGCTGAAGGCTCGAGGGCGTGAATGGCGGTTGAGTTTCCGATCGCGAGAACTCGATACCGCAAACCCTTTTCCGCTCAACCACAGATCCATATCCCACATCCAGTTTACTTCGTATGCCGAACAACACCACGGGCAACCGAGAGAAGAGAGAGGGAGAGAGAGAGAGCGCGAGGGATGAAGAATAAGGGAGGAAGAATAAGGGAGTAAGAAAGAGTTGGATCGAGGAACTGGAACTTTTTAATCGCGTCGAAAGTTTTCTTCCTACGAAGAGTGGCCCTGTGGCCACGTGAAGCAGTGTCACCGAGTCACCCTCACGTTCGAGCCCTTCACCAAGGGCGGAAAGCGAGGGAGTGAGAAGCATCTGCTTTCCGACAGTTGGTTGAATGAAAACTAGAACTCTCCTGGTTTCTTGAAGTCTGTGTGTTGGTGGACGAGGAGAACGGTGGGGGGGGAAAGGACAGAGGGTTGTTTGTACCTATATGTACTTAGACTTTGCGATACTACTTCCACGAGACGTTAGATCCAACAGAAAGTCGACATTACCGGAAGGCTGCGGAAAGCACGAGGGTTGTTTGTGAAAGTGGAGTTTTCAACGCAGTAGAGAAATAGGAACGAACGAGGCGATACGGCTCGAGCTTGTTTATGCGGAATAGAAAGCAAGGTTAGCGCTCCGGGATTCAGCTAGTTTTCTCATAAACAGAGGAAATTTGTAATATGAAAAACGCGAAAGCCCTCCGTACATCAATCTCGAAAGATTATAAAATTGGAGCTCCTCTGGATACAAGTAATAATCATGAAGCGAACGGAAATACAATGAACTAATGGAAGATGCGAACGTAGGTTACGAGTCGAATAAAGTATTCGTCCTGTACTTCGAACTTTTAAGGTATCCCTGGATGAAAAATCGGACAAAATGTTACTTGAAAATGGGGGAATCGCAGATTTGTAAATCTTGATTGTGTAGTACACGTTCAATCTTACGAATAGATAGTTCAATAGTAAATCAACACTTACAAATGGTTCTTCGAACTGACGAACTAAAAAGTCATGATTTTGTAAATTTCATTGAAGAATTCATCGAAATCAACAACAATTTCCTGTAAACTATTAACATACGTTTTCACGAGCCTTTCCTCTTCAAATGTGAATAACATGTAAATGACTAAACTTAATTTGCCATCCAGTTTGTAATTGAATCAGTCTGGAAGCTTTACATGATTATAAAGCTATCAGATATTCAATCCTTGCGGTCTCGTTCCACACGTTTGTAATTGGCTCCGACGTTAAATTTTCCATCTAACAATCGGTCCTCGTCCTGTAGTCTTTAATCGGATTAAAAGTTTCGTTAAGGCAGGATGGATGGTTAATTGAAAGGAAATTATTAGCCAATCAAAAGTTAACGAGCAATCATTCATGGCCGCCTTCCTGATCGATCCGTATCAATATACATCAGCCAATCTAACGACTAGTTGTTATACTGGGAATGGAATATTCGACTTTTACACAATGTGGAAATATTGGAAATGGAATATTGGTCTTGTACACGAGTATATACATACATGTCAATGATTTATATAAAAGATATATATATATATATATAATATTGAGTTAGCCAATCCGGCTTTCATATTCATATATACGCACGTACACACATACGTATTTTCATATGTGTATGTATATACGTATATATCTTTAGATACAAGCTTTTGCCGATTTTTGCCACTCCCTCCCATCCTCCCTGGTTCTCACTCTTTTTCTCTCCTTCTTTCTTCTTTGCGCCCTCACTCTTCCGTCCAACGGCGCCACAGGCGCTCCTCCGCGAACGGCGAATACATTTTTAATATTTATGAAGCAATTGCTCCCCGAGAGTCAACTTCGTTTACTCGTCAAACTATATATTATATATATATTTTTTTTCAATCAGCCCAAAGCGTTCCATATGAGGTCTCGCTTACTTTCGTTCCGCTGATGTAAATGCATTGTTTTTCCTGATGCTCTGTACATACGACCTCGTCTTGATTAAACCGTTTATATGCAGACGCAAAGCTACACTCAACGGGAAGTACACGATGAAAATTTGTTGAAGCAAACATGACGAACTTTTGGTAGGGGATAACTATTGACAGGGCAAGTGAAAAATTATTTTTCTCAAGGGAGTATTTAAGGTACGAATGAAAGAAAAATGTATAAAAATGGTTCGTCTAGTAAAATGCCTTGCATGCTTAATAAGCACATGTTAATAAACGTATGCAAAGAGGGCTCATCGCCTCCGGGTGAATTCTATGCGCTCCGCTAAGGCTGCGGCGTTTCAGTCGCGGAATACGTTCTATAGTTTATCAACGAAGGTATTTGTCGCGCAAAATCGAATCGCTATTTGACAAAGAAAGGGTGAGAGGGAGAGGGAAGGAGAGGATGATAGAGAGATGAATAGAGAGAGAGAGAGAGAGAGAGGGAAAGCGAGAGTGAAGAAATTCCAGGCGATGGATCGCATCCCACCTTTTACCTATTTAACAAGGGAAGAGAGAGAGAGAGAGAGAAAGAGAGACAGAGAAAAAAGGAGAGAGAGAAAAAGTCCAGGCGACAGTTCGCGTCCCATCCCAAGGCATTGTATTTTGCTTTTTATTATTATTGTTATTATTATATTTTTTTCAAACGCAGCATGAGTTCGCAAAAGGAATTGGAATTGCGAGAGGATAGGAAGGTACGCGAGAAAGGTCGTTGGGATTACTCGTTGTCTGAACTGGACAAGTGCAATTCGCCTTCCCTAACCGTACACGTATTTTTTTTTTTTTTTTTTTTTACCATAAGGGACAGTGCAGGGGAACTGTGGGAATTGAGAGAAACTGAGAGAAAAAATCGTGGAAGAAAACCAGTGGGGGAAAAACGGAAAATATATTATTCAGGGGGAAAAAAGAGAGTTGTACGAACTGCAGTTCCTATCGGAAAATTCTGATGAGCATTGCGATACTCGTTTGCATATCCATACATTGAACAACTATACGCGTACCCTTTATGATTTTTTTTTTTTTACTCTTTTACCTTTATCGTTTGTACGCAGCAAACGATAAAAGAACTTTTCATTAACGTTGCACAGATCCTTCGTGAGATCCAATTATTCAAAGACAATCCTACGATGTCGAGGTTATACATTTTAATGAACCTATCAAAACCAGTGGTACGCTTTTATCGCAATCGTTTGACAAAAAAATATTTGTATATTTATATAACAATATCTGTATAAATATAAAATAATTTATGTATATGGGACATTCCATGCCAATTCGACCTGGGTTTCAAGCAAATTGAAGCTTGAAGTCTTTAGTTTCGAGATTTCATGATCAAAACATTTTTTGAGCCACGTGTATCGCTCAATTCTGAAAAATACAGTGAAAAAACATTTTTCCAAATTTCTTTAGTTTTTCTTTCTGGTCCAAGGATTTGGAAAACATTTTTTCGATGAATTCACTGAAAGAATCGAATACTTCACCTTTAATTCATTCACCTTTAACTTCTTTTTTTGTATGGTCGCACAGCAATAAAGCGGTGGTTTTTGGAAACTTGAATAAACCCTCTACAAAGGTAAATCACTCATGTTCCGTAAACAAATTTTTTTTCCATACGCAACATCGTTTTGAAAAATCCGGAAACAAAAGGGTTTTGCGGTCTTTTTGAAAAGTCACTAGCTACATTGAAATTATCGAGGATACCATTAACTTGAATCGTGCATTCTGTAGTTCAATATACCTACAAAAAACCGAGAGTATTTCAATTGAATCCATAGAGCTGTTTTTTTTTTGTTTTATTCCATCAAATTTTTTAAAAAAATCAAAGGATCACCTTTTTTATTCTCAAATGCTCATAATCTTGAACAAATCGAAAGATTTCATTTTTTCACATTTGTTTCGATAAAAATGTTCAAATTAATGAAAAAAAAAATGTTTTTAAACATTAAAAAAAAAGTTTCGATAAAGAAATTGTTGTTGGAAAATCTTAAAAAAAATGTTCTTTAAATTTAATTTTCGGAAATGTCAAAATCAATCACCGCCGGCATACCCGTTATTGAATTTTAAAAAATACGGACAAACGCACCCATTCACACATACGCACACGCCCTTTAGGAATTCAGGAAGTTCCAACAAAAAAACTCCGTGTTGTCCAAATTTATGGGCGGCGTTCATTATTGTTTTTCGTATCTTTGGAATAAAAAAATGTTAAATGGTATCGAATCGATCGTAAAACAGAAAAAAGTCAAGGAATTCTCAACGAGATTACACGGGTGATACCTTACCCATTTTTCAAGGTGGTTCGATCATTCGCACCGGCGTAATCCTCTTTCCATATAATTGTCCAGGATTAGAACACTATAAAACTCGATAATCGGTTTTCCGTGGGGGAGATTTGCTTTCGCAGAAGGGAATACGGAGATTCGATTTCCCCATCGAATCGCCATTATAGTATATTTATCCTTATTTAAAGGGATTTTGCACAATGGAATATTTCGTAGCGTTAATAAAAATAAAAATGAAAAAATAAAAAGAAAAAAACGAGGAACTGGGGACGTGAGGATAAGGGAGAATAATGAGTGAAACGAAAAAGGTGTGATCGTAGTTGAAGATAAACTACGAAGAGGGGTCCGAAGAATAGGAACGAAAAAAAAAACTGAGGTCGAATATGAAAAGAGAAATGGAGAACGAGGCTCGTTTATAAAGCTCACACGTATACGCTTGCTCGGACGTACATATATCCCGAATAAAGCGAGACGAAGGGTAAGATTTTCAACTTATGTAAATCGTCCCTTCGTCCTGCCGAAGTTTATATCACGCCGCATGATAATAGAGGGTGTCGGGTTAACCGAGGATATTGTCAGGTGAAAACTTATCTATATATTCTTTCAGGGATGAATATAAAAAAGTTTCAGCGGTCCAGTGACAGGCATAATGCGAGGAGAGCTTTCGGAGCCGGTTATATAACTAAAAGGACTTTCAACCGAACGCAAACTTTTTGCTTCGGTTATTTTTTTTCCCCCTTCGCCTCTTCGTGTGCTTTTTTCCTATCCAACTGTTTGTTCCCTCCCCGCGCTATTTTTTTGTTGTTTTTGTTTCTTTATTACAGAGAGTCGTTCTACGCTTTTGTGAACTCGCAATTTCCATTGTACATCGTCGCGCATTGAAAATATATTTTCTAGAGTATTCCGCAACACGAAAAAGGAAGAATGCACGGATGAAATGAAGAGATAAAAGAAGAAGGACAAAAAAAAAGAACGCGGTCGGTATCAGCTGCGATAGGAGACTAACGAGAACGGAGTTTCGAACTTTTCATTCCTACCTTTTGTACACGTTGCTCTACCCGAGCTTCACTGTACACGTCGTTCTGTAAGTCCACGTACATGGGCCCTTTCGTTCCGAGCGAAACGCGATCGTTCCTCCGCAATTCGAACGTTTCGTAACCGAAGAACAAGAAAAGACGGATCAAAAGAAAATTCGAGGAAAAAGAAACGATAAATAAAATTGTGGTGGGGTATTTGAAAAAATGTTAAACTTCGTGGGTTCGAAACAATAATAACAAAATTTGAAAGAAAGATAACAAAATTATTATTCGAGCTGTGATTTTTTTTTAATCGAGCAATTTCTCATAATTCAAATTTGTAAATAATAATATCATGTTCTCGTTAAATAATCACAATGAAACATTTCTTACGCGACATCCTTTGGAACTTTGTCTCAGGATTTAATTTCCAGTTTGCCTATAAGCTTTAATTCAATTAGCAGCTAGCATCGTCCTTTCGCGTTTTTGCCCTTCTTAGCTCAGGTTCGCGTCAATATTAATTAATTTTCATTATAAAAGTCAGATAAGTGAAGTCCTTCAAACGAGTCCGTAACTCCAATTCCAGTTTTCGTTTAAAGATTCCGAAAATTTATTGTCACATTCTCCAGTAACGAATTTGCGTTGCATTCGTGAATCCAATGGGCGAACAGAGTTTGCGAGCATTTTTTAAAATGCTTTATAAAAGTTGTCATTAAAAAAAAGTATTTTCGTTAAAAAATTATTATCAATTTTTTAATGAAAATACTTTTCTTATCTAGCAAATCACTTTAATCATTTTCATTGAAGGATTTCATAAAAAATTTCATAAGAATTTGTATACAAATTTCATAAAAAATTTATAAGAAATTTCATTTTTAAAATCATAAAAATTTAATAAGAATTTTCATTCAAAAAATCATAAAAATATTTATAAAAGAATTCAGATTTTCGCAAAAAAGATGATTATTTATCGCAAAATCTTTTGTTTTTTTAATTTTCCTTTCGTTTTCGTGTTCGAAAAAATCGATTATCAGTTTTCGCCTGAAATTTGAGTTTCTTTGGTTAAGCCGGTCTCTGAAATAATCATGGTATTATCCATAGTCGACTTTTACACGAAACTTCATATATACAATTGTACGTGATAATCGACGATTTTATGGGAGAGCGCAGAGAGGCGGAGAGTAAAACGCTGAATCGGAAATGGCTTATCTCGCTGATGAGGCGAGACTCCCGTGGAGAACGATCCACCAGGAGGGAAAGAGGGCCAAATCGAGGGTGAATTCGTATCGCATGACCACGATGGAATCGACCACGGGGAAATTGTTGAAACGAGTTCGTTAAACGTGCGGATAGGAAAAAAGAGAGTCTGGAGTTGAAAAGAGGGGGGAGACAAAGGAAGAGAGGAGCGGGGAGAAAAGAAATAAGAACTGGAAGATGAAGAGCAAGTACACGAGAACGAGAAAATCTTGTACCTTAGGAATTCTGTTTCCCGGTCTTGTCGCGCTCACTCGCCAATTTCTCACAGCATTTCTGACTTTCCTCCGGGCTTGCCCTCGTACACCGGCGCGACGATTTAAATTCCTAATAGGCAAATTTGCCAAACGGCCTGCAAGCAAGCACATAGAGCATTTCCCCATCGAATTCTCTTGCCGTTTTTTTCCCTACTCTCTTTTCGTTCCTCGCGATCTAATTTTACATCCATATACATATATGTACATATACCGGGTGACTCACGAGGATCGAAATACCTAAATAACTCTATTGGACTTGTAAATACGAAGTATGTACACAGAGAAATTCGAATAATTCGGAAAGACGTACATGGTCATCGTAATTATATTTTTTGAGGCAATTTAAGGTTCATGCTGTCATGCCAGCTATAATACGTCGAGAGCCAATGTACCAGAATGAAAGAAATAAACTGAAATAAAAAGAAGAATTTTTAAAAACAAATACAAAAACGAGAAAATCATTAAAAAACAACTAAAACGAACAAAAAATACTGATAGCTCCGTGTGCCCTTCCAAACCCTTAAATTTCTTAAATGCATTTCGTATTTTAAAATTCAACAGAAATATTGGGGTGTTTCATTTTTGTGACTCACCCTGTATATGCCTTACAATAATGAGTGTGTGTGTGTGTGTGTATATATATATATATATATATATATATATATATATCAGTTAAAAATTGCACGGCTGATTAAGGGGTGAGTGCAACGAGACCAACCTGAAAAAATGTGAGGGAACAAACGAGGGGAAAAAAAAGCGAGGATTAATCAGACGGAAATTTCTTATTCCTCGCCGTTTATTTGCTCGGCAATCGAGGAGAAATCGAGTCTTCGAGGGTGCAATTCACTCGTCGAATAATTAATTCACTGCGCTTGTACGATCAATAATTTTATCGTCATGAAAATGTACAACGGGGTACGTAAAGCATTAATTAGTGATATCCGTTGCTTTCGCACCTCCGCGATCCTTGAAACCGCTTCGAGGGTAATTTGCAAAAGTTTATACCTACTGCTAGCGATGTGTGAGTACAGCGACTGAACAGGGGATATTCACGAATGACGATGATGTTGCACTTTTAATCGTAAAGATGTATTGCTTACCCTCGTGTGCTTTACCAATCCGTATTTTCCCGCTGACGAAACGAGATCTCATTAATTTACGGAAACTTCCACAATATTCATAAATTTCGCGCTGGGCCATGCTCTACCCGAGATTTAATAACGTTCTCGTCAAACGTGGTCCTCAAACCGTCAAATTTTTATTACTTGTTTGTTACTTTTTATACAACTGTTCTTTTTTACCTCGAGGTTCAAAAGTACTGGATTTATAAGGATCGACCTCGAAGTCCCTTAATCCTCCGTAGTCACACGTTCTCGAAATAACGTTCTGGTCACACGGACTCGGTATGATTCCAGCGATGTTTAAACACTTGCCGCGTTGCCAGTATCGTTCCGAACGGCAGATAATAATTCAGGATATTAGTTTACAACTTTCCGAATAAAAATATCATTGGGGAAAAATGTTTATTCAATTTTCAAAATGGTGGAAAAAAAATTAGCAACGATGCGTTAAAAAAATCATTTTATAAAAAAGAAATCATAATTCTGGCAATTTTTAATATATTTTCATAAAATGTTGAAGTAATAGTCTTGAGATATCATAAATATCACAAAGTGTACAATAATGATGAAAAATTAACGAATTATTATGAAAATTAGTTTGAAAAATGGATGAATAATTGTGTGTGTATATATATACACCATTTATTGTTCTCCACCACAGTTGACGCAGATGAACATTCTACGCCTGTCAAACATTAATTCTAGATTAAAGTTACGTTTCGGGTCATTTTCACTCCGGGTGACTACGAACCGTTAACCCTCTATTTCAATTTCCAATTATAGTAATGGAAAAATTTGTTTTTTTTCTTTCAAATTTTTCAAGTTTACTTTTAAACATTTACGAATAAAGAAAAGTAAAATTTCTTTTTCATCAATCAGCTGAAAGGTAACTGTAAATCATGTTTGCTCGCTAACTATATTATTAAGAGGAATAAATAAATAATTGATTCATGAATTACTAATGAATCGTTTGAGTTGATAATAAACAAAACATGGACATTAAATATCGAATATATTAAACTTCGAATACGAAAATTTTTAAATTGACAACTAATTCACTGATCGTAGAAGATTAAATTTCGAGTATTTTATACTTTAAAATCAACTGGTGGCATTGTATGGGTTTAATCTTGTATGAGGATATTCAATTTTTTAACGATCAATGCTATTCGATTTTGGAAAAAGAACAATATAAAATTGTAGGTAAAATATTAACTTTTGTACCGGAATATTCCCTGCAATGCTGGTTATTTTCATCAAAGATTTTCCTCGAGCGTTTTTTATTGATCGTTTATCACTTTTTCGAAACAACGCGGGAATATCAATGTGCAGATTTATTCCATATTGTGAGACCCAAAGCTCAAAGATTAATCCTCTGTCATGCCCGAAATAGACGCAATTTTTCAAACACCATGCACTTCGTTGGTGCTCTCTTCCCTCGGCGTAAAAGAGAAAGAAAATGTTGGCGACGATACTTCGGTATGAGGGTGGCTGAGAGGGCCCGCTAACACGACGGGGGTTGATGGCGAGCCTCAGCATTCGACGGGGCGACAAAAACAATGGTAAAGCAAAAAAAAAAATGAAAAAACAAGTGATAAAGAATCGTCGCGCGATTTGGCAGAGCTATGTGAGTTCCGACCCTCCTTTATTTCGCAGCAACGCCGCACCGCTTGTCAACTCGAGGAACCCGTGAAATACTTTTCTCTGCACACGAATTCGTTATTTGCAGCTTACCGTGAACAAAAAAAGACAAACCAGCCGCTATTTTTTAAAAAATATTTTGACAAAATTGAGTTACTTTCTTTTTTTAACGTCACGTCATTTGAAGTGAGGACAAAGTGTCATTTTTCATGTGAAATAGCTGTATAAAGGGCTACGAAAAAATAAACCGGATGTCATCATGATTTCGTCAACGCTGCATAGTTTAATCAAACCTAACTAAAATAATGAAGGATTTTGTGTGAGTGTCAAGCGACGTGGCAGACCTTAACGAAGTAGCCATTTCGTCCCATTGAATGCCATTTCAGTTCACCATTTCGTTTCACTTTAGTTCGACATTTCCATTCGTTATGAGAATATTTTCCAGATTTTTTTGACAATTATTTTTTTGAAAAATCAGGGAGGTGTCTGAGAGCTGGAAATAACTTTTGGTAAAATCTTTATCTTTTCCGCGATACTCTCACGATTATCGTCATCGCAATGGCTGATCAACTATTGAGCACACCTGACGTTACACTCAATCGCATCCCAATTTGATTCGAAACTGATTCGACGGGGGTGAGACGATTACCGGTATTACCAAGATTCACGGATGAAAGTTTTCCATCACCCGTATAAAAAATTCAACTCCAAACCAAATATACACCCGATATAAATGGTGGTTAAAGAAGAAAGTCGAGGTACGTTAATGATGTTTCCAGCTCGGATGATAAATTGCACGTTGATAGCGGTTTGAAATAAATAATTTATGGGCGAATATATAAACGGCGCTTCGAATATTGAAGCGTCAATCTTTTCGTTCCCGTTCTCATTCGCAATTCCTTACTGTTGTCTGTCTATCCATTCCCTTCGTCCCATTGAACTATTCAATGCGATGCTTCATCATTCTCACAAATCCCATATTTATATATATACATACATACACTCACACACTTCAATGTACTATACGAAACGGATATATATATATCGTGGAATAAGTGGAATATTTCATCGACGTGAAACGTCGCGGGACAAGAAGCCCAGTGAAGGATATTTCTTGGTAGGTTTCGTGGTGAATGTGGCTTCATTATTTATTTCCGAGGTCGTCTCGAAAGAGCCCATTTTTCCATTTCTTTCTATCTTCTTCTTTCCCTAAGTTAAAAAATGGTGTCGTAGGACGAGGAGGAACGAGAATCTTGGGTGTCAAAGTGGGATAGGCTGAGGACAATGCGGCATCGATACCCGTGTATACGCGGGGGCACAGGAGACCGATCGAGGAGATATCGATGGAAGAAACGGAGCATCGATTCCGTCGAGGCAATTCTTTTCAAGAACAACGATGCGCACTGCATGGAGAAAGACGCGCTTTAGTGTCGTGACGCGCCACGTCCGTCGGGAACGAGGATTCGAGAGGACGTATGGAGTCGTTGGAAGGATAGGAGGGGAGGATGAGAGGTGCATGCCAGGTGATAGGTGGGAGGGAAGGTGGATTTCGGGGGAATGAGGAGAAATTGAGGATAAGAGGGAGCGACTGAAAAGGGACGAGATACGTTTCGTCGTATTCTCTCGAGCGACATTCGTTATTACCCCGGAGCTCTCTATCTCTCGTTGGGTAGAAACGGGTGAGCTCTTCGCGATTGCAAAAGGGTGGACGAGCGAGGAGAAAATAGAGCTGGGGGTATGAGAGTTTGGATTTAACGGGGAGAGGAATCGCGAGAGACCACGAGACTGTGCACCAGGTTGGAGTTTCATACGTATAAAACGGGAAATGACGGCCGAGCGGGGTCGCAATAAGGTACTCGCGAAGGCCAAAGGGCAGTAGGTATCGTGTTATTCTTGGTTGATTTTCTTACTGGAATTCACCGGGACGTGTATCTCGAGGCCGTTGTACGAGAGTGGAAAAGGAGACAGAAGGAAGAAAGAGAAGGAATCGTATCGCGAAAGCTCGCGAGGGCGAATCGTATTCAGAAGCCGAGGAGAAGTCTTTTCAAACGTATCTCGCTTGGGGGCTCGCGACTCGTTTCCCTCGCGTATACCCTCTCCGAGTACTTGCTTTGTATCTCGTGTACATGCGGGGAAACGAGGTAGGTCTCCGGCTTGTTTCTATTCTCATCGCTCCTCTGTTCTTCATCCTCGTATATACCGTCCTCAGGACCCCCCGCAACGCTGAGATATGAACTCACAGGGCGTGAAGAATCCCTCCCGTTTTCTGGCTCAAGCTGAAGAGCCCTCGGTCCATTTTTTTGTCCTTCGGACGATTATATAAATATACACTTACTGGACACGTTTTTTGAATAGCCTATTTTTAATACTCGTGGCTAGGTCTACCTTGTTGACGTTTGGGTCGTGACAACGCCAGGCTATTCCGCAATTGTCGATTAGCCTACTGTGCTTCAATCGTGTCGTTGCGACGCGCGGTCGATGAAACGATGGTGATGGACAAATTGAAAAGGGAAATACATCGTTGAAACGTTAACGATTTATGGACGAGCAGTTAAAAGTACTGTTCTCGATACTTCATTGGAACAACAATCATTGATGGTCAAGTTATTGGAAGTAGTGTATTGTCAGTACATCATTGAAGAGATAACCATTGATGGGTCAGTAATTTAAATAACCGTTGTCAATACATCATTAAAACGATAATTATCCATGGACTATCTCTCCATCGTTATCAAACATCAGTTTCCTCCATTCCGTTGCGTATAATAGGATGAAGCACATTGATCATACTCAACCCACCAAATGTTCTGAGATACTGGTAGGGTATATAATTAATCCCCCGTCGTCCATGAAAAACAATTGTTTTATATTACACTCATGAAAAAAATATCCCTATGTTTTATATCTCGCGGAGAGCCAAGAGGGATAATCACTTAATCAGCTTACTCGTCCATCCAAGTAGAAAATATAATGCGATAAGACCAGAAGGCCAACATTAGTTTGGTGATATTTCATCCGGAAATAACCGCCGACATTCACACACGTCGAGAACTTTCCACTCTTTTAATCCTCCTATGAAATCATCCCCATTGATCTCTTTGAGTTTTTCATTTTTTTTCACCGCGAAATAATCAAGACGTACATTTCACCGAATCCATTTGCAATGAGGGCTTTGAGTATTCCGTGTGTCACCAATAGTTTCGTCTTGATCTTGACTTATACGTGCCTCAGCACTTTGGAATTGTATATCTCCGGTCCTAGTTCCACCCTTCCGATGCCCCGGATTCGTCCATTGATCGTTTCTCTACCCCGGTTCATATCCTCGGTCTTATTAACTCTCCCGCCCTCACGTTTTCCATCCAACTCCCCCGTGCATCTTCGTTTCTTGCTCTCTTCGATTCCCATCCGGCGGTGCACACTCATTTTCCACGACGACGATTTTCGAAAGAATCATATCGAGAGCTTCTGGTTCGCAAGTTGGTAGGTGGTCGTTACTTTTGGGACATTTAGGATTTACGGTTAGCGAGACAAAGGATAAGATTGCTTGGGTCGAGCGAGAGCAAACCAGTATGAATGTACGTTGAACGAAGTTGTTGTAAATGAGGGGCGGGGGGGGGGGGACACGAATGGTAGATGTGAAACGATCTTACGGTCCAGCCACGTACCCGTTCTGCCGAATATTGCACTCTGGCCTGTTCGGAGTCTCGTTTTCTATGGATCTTGAAGAATCCAAGGGTAAAGTCCCGTGGATAAAGAGCGATTTTTATGGAAGGGTAGCTGGTGCGAAGGAACCTCAAGCTTCCCGGCATATTTTAGGCTTCAGGTCCTTTCATTCCGAAAGTGCACACATGAGGGGGTTGCACACACTGGTGTGATGGAACGGATGGCTGCGGTTGGAGAAAGATTGAAGAAGATTGCGGAAAGGCTCTTTTTCTTTTCATCCAGGCATTATCTTTTGCCCTCTTTCTCCTTCGTCTTCCTCGACCTTACACTCACTCCCACTTTCTTCTCAGTCTTTTTCAGCCCTTTCACTTTACACTGTAATCGGTTGTGGACAATCGCGCTATCATCAAAGAAAGTGGAAAGGCGGAGGCTATACCGTTACTGTTTCCTGGATACTTCACTTACTGTTTCCTGGATACCTCAACAACGTGGGTGGAAAAAAAAGGTAACGACGTACGTAGCGAGAGCGAAAAAAAAGTGGGCAAGAGGCAGTAAACGATGGGACAAATCCTTGGTATTCACGTGAACCGACCTTTCGCTTAGAGAAAAAGGAAGAGGGAATAGGGTATCTGAAGCTGAACATTTAGGGGCTCCAACGTAGTGAGGAAAATCGATGACAGCGAGCCGAAAAAGAGGAACGTAAGTATGACAATTCTATCGGCTTATAAACTCGTGTCATGCAACGTAAAAATATATTTAGCAATTCTAAGAGCCGAGTCTCGATACCAACTACGAATTCCTATCTTGCTTAGCCCATACCACTCGTATTCCATTTTCAAAGAAGCCGGGAATTCACCAGAAAGTCCACCGCACCGAACCAACGTGCATGCCGGAGTTTAACTGGTTGTGCAATTCGTATGCGCGTATAAATAAGATTTTCCGATTGCTCGCGCAAGCTCGAATCTTTTGGCTACAAACGACCCGAAAATCTTGGTGTCCGGACTCGATTGGAGTAGCAGGTAAGGTGACCGATAGTATCAGTTCCGTGCTGGCGATCGACCATTTTAGCCGAATGTTCCAGGTCGAACACTTATTGGCCAAAGAAAGACACAGAGCCGCTGATAACCGACTCGTTGGTCGTTTCTTTACGATGTCGAATCACTGCTCGAATTCTTGCGATCGTACACGCTGTAGAATTCCTGACGGAGATCCTACGTGTAGATTTAAGCGCCGGAAGAGGCGAGAGAGATCTCTTGGATGCGGCGCCTCCATTCGACGCCGGACATTCTTCGCTTCCACATTCTCGCACACTTCCCGCCGCGTTATTTCCTCAATTCTCTTAACGTAGTGCACATCCACTGCCATCAGCACAATCTTCTGCCATTGCGGAATGAAAAGTTACCACTCGAATCGTACTTCTGTGCAACTTCAGCCTTTCTTAGGATTCAATGAATTCCTCGAAAGCTGGCAGATTTCGCAATTCAGGTTTCAGCCGTTTGCTGGTTTTATCAGAAGGGAATGTACAATTGGGTCTATGTATAGTTAGGGATTCGATGAGCAACTTCAGTCTTTCTCAGAATTTATTAACAACTTTACTCTTGCTCATGAATCAATGAAACCATTAAAAGTTAGCAGGTTTAACAAAATTCAGGCGTCAGTCGTTTTGTGATTATCAGAAGACCCTAATGATTCAGAGTCCTTGCATGGTTCAAGATTGCGAGGACCAAAATTATACGCTTCCAAATACAAGACGGCCTTCGAGCTTTGTTGCGCGTACGTACCTGAGATATGAAATGGAGGAGGGTACAGAAATGGCAACGATCATTGTGATTCGTCAACTCTGTACGTTTATCTACACAGCCTTCTTACAACCTTCAGAGTTGAAGCTGCCCGAAGTTGCCCACTCGCTCCAACGGATCCACGATAGACGAAGTGCTAGAAAGCTGAGCGAGAGAAAGAGGAGGAGGATGAGGAGAAGGGGTAGTGTGTGCGCGTCCCAAACTGCTCGATAGCTTATACTACCCTCATCCACCCTCGCCTTCATCTCGTCGGCACATATATTTTCGTCGTCCCGTCGCGTTTTCTCTCGAATCTCTGGTCTTTGGGATTCTAAGGCAGCTGATCCGCCTCTAGGTATATAGAGAATGTACAGCGCACCGCAGAGTACAAAACCCTCGTTTTACTTGAGGAGGGCTAAGGGGAAAGGAAGGAGACTTTCGCCGGCCGTCTCTTTCGCATCAATTTTTCAAGTCGCGTCTCTTCGAGAGTATACCAATCCCCGTTTGTTCTATGTTCCCACTCGCTCGATACTGCACTCTAAATCCTAACCGGATGTGCCGTATACTTACCGGAAAAGAAGGCAAGTGGAAAGGGCAAGGGGAAGTCAAGGAAGCATCAACATAAGATCGCGGTAACAGCGGATGCTGGGGAGATTGCTTTTTACCAAACGACTGTTCTTCAGTTTCGAATCGTCTCCTGCAATAAAAATTGCACTTTCCACTTGATCGAATTCTTATATTCGCTTTCTTGGGCTCTCGAATGGATTTCGATGCGAGCTACTCGCGCCTCCGTTTACCATAAGTGATACGGTCGAGCTTTTCGTATCTATCGAATGACTCGTCTCGTTTTTCTGGTCATTACTACGCCCCGAAAATCATTCGTCATTCTTCGCTGGTAGATTTCGTTGCGAAACTAATCCGTCGCGAGTACGACGAGTTTGATGAAGATTTGTGATTAAAAAAGTGTATTTATAAGTATTCGTCGGTAGTATACAGTAATTGATAGCTAGAAAAAAAAATTGGACCGTTAACTATTAAAAATGTATATTTTAAAGTTGCAACATTTAAAAAATTAATATGTCTACGGATAGGTTCAAAAATACTCCTCCTCTCCTTTCCGATTGAACTAACATTTAACACGAATTTTCATTTTAATATTTTAAGAGAACACCGAAATAGATTTGAGGCGTCTAGCGATATTTACAGAGCTATTGAATTTTTAACGTTATTTATTTCGAGAAACCCCAAAGAAATGTAGATATACTCTCACACGTTGGAACAGTATACTGTAAAATTCGATATTGGGAAGACTATTACAATTTCCCGAAAATTCGTTTAGGAGTTGTCCTAAAATATTTAAAGGAAGGTCCATACAAAATTTCAGCTCGATCGGAGGGACGATTGAAACTTCACCCAAATCGATAGACATTCGTATTGATTAATATCAACAACTGCAACAATTCATTACAGAGCTTGGAATAACTTGGATATTTATTTATAATTTCGTTAGAATAATTCTCAAGATCTGGATAATTCAGGAGTAGTTTTCTAGCGTGTCCTTAATTCTTCATAAATTTGTTCAATATGTTAATAATAAAAATAATTGCAAAATATGAGCTGTACAGATCGAAGCTTTTCGCCAAATTGAATTTTCAAAAAAATCACGTTGAAAATGGGTATTCCCACTGGAACTACAGTTCAAACGGTCGAGAAAATGCACTTTACGTTTCGCAAATCGTGTAAAAAGCCATCGGACTGCGAATGCACATTTTTTTCCGATTCCCTGACTGATTTTCAACGCTGGGAACGAAGAGTATGAAATTTGAGGGGCAACGGTTTATGGAATCGGGGGAAAAGAATGGTACATTCGTATGCAGTACGGCGTCTCTCGGGGTGTTACGATAATCATTGGACGTGCCTCAATCGAGGAGACTGCGGGAGCGACGGAAAATGGCAGGGTTGAGACTGCGACGACCCAGATGAGCAACGAGAACTGGACCAGTCAGTGGCCTACGTGACTTTCGTCAGGCGAGTTTTAGTCTCTATCTCGAATTTTTTTTTCCCTCTTTCTCTCCCTTTTTTCTTCGATAGCAACGCCGAGTTCGTTTCTCTTCTCGCGCTTAAAGATAATACTGGATAAATATGAAAAAAAATCCCCAAAGGTCTAGAAAAATTGCGGTATGATAGTTCTTCTTTGGAAAATAATACATTATTTTATAATTTTTCATTAAACACTTTAGTAATATTTCAGTAGTTCTTCAGTAAATACTTTCCATAAATAAATTAATTTAACAAGGTTCCTTAAACGGACGAAGTAATTATTGATAATCATTTGATTATCTTGAATGTATTAATCGAATCAAAAAGTTCAGAATTTTTTTATTGAACAGTTCGAACAGATGTTTATTTCAATTATTGTTAAAAGGGAAAAATGAATATTTCCAAATGTTAATTTATTAATAAATAAGCTATTTTAGACGAATTTTTTGGGAACTCAGGAGCATCCAGTAATACCTTAAGCCCTAGTAACCTTTTCCTTTTTTGTCTTTCGGTTTTGAATTGCTCGCTGATATTAGAATTTTTTAAATGTTCCAATCGTCATTAATTTTGAATTGTTTCATTGGTCGTGGACGGATGATGATGATGGAAAGCGATACGGCAATATACTCGGCATGCAACTTCTCAAGTGATTTGCGTTGAGCCTTATCAGCTCTATCCATTCTACGGCTCAGCAATAGCATACGGTTTGGTGCTCTCTGTTGGATTGTACCACGATTGAATATTCGCTACCGAGCGTGCTCGCATCTCGCGTACGTCCTAATGGTCGAGCTGCATTTCCAGTTTCTCTCGCTTGGATACCAGCTCTGGATTATTAATCTCGCCTTCTCTCTCGCTTACGTTCAATTCTACACTGACTAGGGTTTATCCGTGTATTTGCAAATGCCGTCTCAGTTTATGATCTGGCAGCCTCTAGAGAACGGAGAGCAAGATATAACGAAAATTCGCTGACGACTGCTAGGAAAGATTATTTGGGCGTTGACTGTTAGGATACCGATTCCAAAGGCCCACTGAGAAAAAGAACGTTCAAGTGAAATCATCGTAGATCTTCTCAGTCCCAAACAGAGCTGATAGCTCGAAAGGAGGAAGTCAAGAATTGATTCTGATCATAGTTTCGACTAAGGCACCTGACCCATGTAAGGCCCAGTGCCTAATAAAGCCTACGTTCTAAATATTCAAAACTACAAAGTAGAACGGATCGAGCTCTCATCGTCGAGTGTCTAATTTTGAATGGCCGCAATTGCCATAGCAATCACAGCGCTGTGTCGAACCCAAACAAATTTTCAGTCGATAAAAGCCAACGCGTGCGATCGCACGTACGCGTTTCTTAAATTTCGACGTACAACAAACTTTCGACAACAAAAAGTGTTTTCGATATTGCTTAGTGAATCTTTATTCTAATTATGTGTAATGGTTTATCAGCACTATACGTGTTGTTATAAAAATTGAAGTTTAAAATTGAAGATTATATATATATTTTTTTAATTTTTTGTACGAAGTTACAACGGATGTAACCTTATTAAAAAAACAGTGGTCTGAATAAGACCCAGAAGTCGCTTTCTTTTTAAAAGCTGTAGTTAATAGTGAACATTGCTTTCTGAAGCAAAATTATTATTAATACGTTGGTTATTGAATAAACATTTGTGTTTTATTTCAACACTCATAGTTTTGCTTTTTGTACTTGAAAACAAATAAGGACGGCCTTACATTGATCAGGTACCTTAAGTAAAAGTTGTACCACGTGTTATACGCGAAAGAAATAGCTGAGATATTTCAACCTTTTCTTTTTAGAGAGATCGAAGATTTTCAACGCAAATAAAACCATCGTACTTCCATTCCAAGATAATTCCAAACTTAGCCAGAAGAAAAGACAGAGTTTAAAAATTTGTGAAGTTATGTCGATCTTTAATGTAGTGTGGAACGACCGGAATTTATTGAAACCCTCAAAGGTCAGGAAAGAAAAAGAAACTCTAAACTATATATATCCTGACTTTACGAATGTCGTCTCTCCGATGATTCGAAGCAGATGGAGCAATCTTTTTCGAGTTTCTTAGAAGGAAACGCTGTTCGTTCTACCGTGTCATCAAACGTCCTCGCAGTGCACTCATTTAAATTGTACAGATTGATGCTAATACTCGTGTATTTAGAGTTTATCGAGGCGCACCTTGTCGGCGCATTTTCCATCCGCGACCTCAATTTTCAACGCGTTAATTCTTAGATCCAAGATGAATCAACGACTGAGAAGATATTGAGTGATGACAGCCTGACATCACTCAATATCTGTAATTATGCGACGCTGCGTATTGTTCCTGTGAAGTGACCTGGGTCCGATGATGATCTTTGGGTGCACCTGAATACGTTGCACTTAAATTACCTGTAGTTTTAAAAATGTTTGAGTTTGGCGTGGAAGAAAGATCCACATTGCAGAAAAAGATAAGGCGATTTTTCTTTCAATGCTTTCGTAGATGAGTGAGTGAAAATACAACGCTGGAGATATGATTAAGTTGATGGAGAAGTACGCTGAGATATTTGAAGTCCCATCGATTTTCTCAAATCAAATTTACCATCATCCTTCATCTCGCCTCGCGAGATTTTGTACCTTTGGTATCAGGTTATCCTATATCGCTTAACCATTTATGGACTTGTATTTCCTCAATAACTCGGATGAGTTATTGCTGGGTCGAGAGATTCTTACTTTTCCCTCGGTAAGTTCGGAAAGTAAGGCTCCTGCTCGGAAAATCAAACACATATTGAATGTTTTCCGGTCCTTAGAGAATCGAACTCTTCGCTGGTTGCTTTGTTTTATAGATACAGTCTTCAAACCTAACATACCTACTCTTTTTAACGACAGTTTCGAATCAAATCGAACAGCAGTTCGAATGAAAATAAATTCCTTTAGAGTGACTCATAAATTAGAATCGCCGTCACTTTTCTTTCTTGAAATTCACTTGTTATGATTGTCTTAGTTTCGAAATCGAGTTCTTTTCAAGACGGGAAGCGGAGTACAACTTTCCGATTGTTAGGAGTCCATTCAATTCTGGAACTTATCGCAACTTCCAATCCTCGCTCCAACGACTCCTGATACTAATCAAATCGAAACGACTAACATTACTTTTCCGGTTTCCGGTAAACGAATTCGATATCGAGTTCACCCCAAACCTCCTTCTTTCGTCTCTTATCATTTCGCGTTTTCCACTTCCTCCTCTTTGTTCTATTGTACGCCCCTTCCGCTTCTTCCTCTGCCCCCTAGATTAAACTCCGGAAAAAAAGGATGGCTTAAAAAATAAAATTCACACATTTACAGGAATACTTCGATTGCCAGGCCTTGGAATAGTGTAAATCAGTTGTTTTTAGAAGTATCTACGAAATAGATACATTTATGACAAATATTGTCAGAGAAATTATTTACATATGAGTTTTTTGTTGGATCAATATATTTCGTGTTTCAAAGCTGTAGTTTTATTGAGAGCATTTAAAAAAGAATTTAAAAACGGACGATGTTTGCAAAAAGTACGCAGACTAGAATTTTGTATGATGTTTTTTTTTCAAATAGTTTTTATGCTTAAAATATCGAAAATAGAAGATTCTCATCAAGATCTTTTCCGTAGTAAATTTTACACTCGACAAAATTAGTCCTATGCATTTTTTCTCTATCTCGGACGGATTCGGCTGCGTTTGCGATGATAGTGATGATTGTTTTCGGCTAGCGACACGTTTGTGGATCGCGTGGTGGGGAGTCCGACACCCCCCACGCGCTCCGCCCAACCGGTGTGCGTCTTGGCGACGCGCGTTGCTGATTGGTCGACATTGATATCTCACGAGCTATTCACCCGATCGAAAAATGCCTCAGAACTTTTCGTCTCAGAATGTTATATCAAATCTATACATCCTCCGTAATCCATCAGTTTTGGAACACACTGTATTCAAGATTCATGTGCAACGACGACGAATGAATATAACATATTGTGCTACGCGCGGAAGCAAGGTTTTGCTCGATAAAATAATCCAATTTCAACATCTTCCCGAGATCTCGAGCGCTTCGCATTTACTCTGTACTTTTCTGGCTCGCCAGCTTTTTCCCAGCTTTCCCGTTTCGCCCTCTCGCCTCTTTCTTTCCCTCTTCCCTCAACGTACTTTCAACATGCGAACAGCTTTCGGTTCATTACCAGCACTTTTGACATTTTTGAATATAGCGAAAATGAAGCAATAGGACGTGTCGAGTCCGCTAGCCCCCTCGCCCGCTTTTCGACGGAAGAATGAATGAAAATGTGCGTCAGAACTTGGCGGAAATATCTGAAAATCTACTGTCATGTACAAAGGTGCTAAGGAAACGTTATTTATTTATATATGTGTCATGTTTATATAGTTCTGTCGAGATAAGAGTAGCGACAGGCAAACGCTTTACTCTAATTACAATTACGAGTATTCTTGAGGCAATGAAAATTCCAGGTTGTTCACCACAAGGAAATTTCGTGTCTTTAAAGGGCTCGTGAAAGAGAAAACAGGATTGCCGGCGAGTATATCCAGGCTGGCAAAAAAATTAATAGACATCGTTACTTACGATAAAAAAATTTCGTTCCAACGTATGGTTTGTAGTAAATATATAACAATTAGAAAATAACTGCTGCGGTATATCGTGCTACGTTTTGGTGAAAGTGACTACAGAAAGAATTGAAAAGAGGAAGACTTACAAATTTTTATTATTTTTTATTCGCGTAAAAATTTATTTTACGACTAAAAAATAGCTGTTACCACGTACGATTCATTCTGCAGACAGAATAAAGTTGATAAAAATCGTGGAACTTATCGAAGAAAATGTACAATATTTCAGCAGAATAAATTTCGTCTAGAATATTGCCGGATTACGAAGAGAACAGAATTTGTATGGTGGACACACGTCTGGTCTGTCGTAAATGATTGAATTGCAGGAGGTGCCCAACCGTGTTACGAGAAATGACGCTCGCTGAAAACCCAATATCGTCGAATTTGTCCAATCGAATATTATGTTGAACTGAATCGAAGGGTTTTTCTGAAGTAACAAAAAAAAAACATTTTATTTTGACTGCTAAGATTTTGTAAGTCCCTAGCTCCAGTTGTGTAATTTTTTACAAGCGTATTACAAAATGATTTTTTTCGCAGTTTGACATTTTCGTATCAACTAAATATAAAAAAAATATGCAATCGTACACAAGTTTTATTTTAATGTTAATGGTTTATATGAAATTTGATATAATATTTAATATAAACAATTGATATTATATTTATATTATCCATGTAATGTAAACTCGTTCATATTTTATTTCAAACCAAAATTCGAACTCTCCACAATCACGTAACAATCCTGATTGTGAAATTTAATTCTTAAGGACGAGTTTCGTAATTACAGTGATGGATTTCCCCTCGAGGACTAAAATCTTTCGGGGAACAATGAAAGGACTACAACATTCACTGGGTTGAAAAAATCGATTTTCGATATTAATTTTCATAATGAAACAGAATAATCGATTTTTTTTCGAGAGTGATGAAGAGGATGTTTATTTTATGTGAAGCTGGAGAAGTGATAAAGTGAAGTACATGCAGTATGAACGCATGGACCGAGACCCTCTCGATCTTCTTTCCTCTCGTTCCAATCTCTGTTACTTTATCGATTGATAAAAAAGAAAGAAAGATAAGAAGGTACGAACGGAGTATTTCCTATCTAGGATTTGAATCTTGAAAGTACTATAGCAATGAAGGTACTATACGATTCACTGGTTAAAAAAAAAATTTTGATTGACTGGGTTAAAAAATTGGTAAATTCAGTTGAATCAAAAAATTAGTAAATTCAGTGGATTCAAAAAATTGGTAAATTTAGTAGATTTAAAAAATTGGTAAATTCAATGGGTTAAAAAATTGGTAAATTCCGTGGACTTAAAAAATTAGTAAATTCAATGGTTTAAAAAATTGGTAAATTCAGTGGGTTACAAAAATTGGTAAATTCAATGGGTTAAAAAATTGGTAAATTTAGTAGATTTAAAAAATTAGTAAATTCAATGGTTTAAAAAATTGGTAAATTCCGTGGACTTAAAAAATTAGTAAATTAAATGGTTTAAAAAATTGGTAAATTAAGTGAGTTACAAAAATTCTGAAAATGAATGCAGAAAATCCATACCCGTTTTTCGTTTCTTTCTTTTTATATCAATCGATAACATAACGCAGAGATTGAAAGGAGAGAAAAGAAGATCGAGAGGTTCATGCGTCCATCCTGAATGTGCTTGACTTTATCGCTCCTCCAGCTTCACATAAAATAAACATACACCCTCTCCATCTCTTTCTATTATTGTTGTATATATAAGCATACGAAGAGGCATGCTACTTTATATATCATACATGCATAGCAGTTGAGCTCGTTAAAATAACAGAAGGCAGTGAGAGAAAGAGAGAAAGAGAGAGAGAGAGAGAGGAAAATGCGGCATTTCCCGGATTTAAGGATAAGTATTCGAAAGCCTCTACTCCCCTTAAGGTCCTACGATATTTTATTATATTCCCGGAAACCTCGACGTATTTCCATAAAGAGCGAAGCCATAAAAAATTCGGGTTGGGAACAGAGCTCTGCAGAAATACATCCAATCCATAGAACATCCCTGCCATGATACGCGTCCGAGATTTCGTGATGATCAGATACCAACATGAGAATGGTTAAACTGAGCTATTCGCAAAACGCAATGCCAAAATGTACCCTTATCGTACTTTGGGCGATTTCTTTTTCACAAAGTTACGAAAATAAAAAAAAAATTATTTATGACGATTCAAAAATTCAACGATTCATTATCTGCTGTCGAAACGAAAAAACGTTCTTTTCAACAATGGGTAGATTAAAAATTAGGCAAGAACTGTTAATTTTTTATTTATTTTTATTAACCATAAGGATGCTTTTATTGTATCATCTATGATGAAAAAGTAATGTTTTTTTCAAGTACTTGTACATTTGAGTAGAATATATTCGACTTTTCTTAGTTTTGATTTTTTCGATTTCGTTTATTATTATTTCCATTGTTTTTTTTTTGCAAACTGTAATTAGTAAATCGTTGATTCAACGACCCAGAAGCTGCTTGAAGTTAAGATAGAGAATCTAACTGCTGAGAAGTATTTGAAAATACACAAATACGTAGGTAATGAACGAAAATATAGAGTCAGTCATTTTCGTCTGACAATTATTGACAAAATTTCACAACGTTATAATTTTTCAAAATAAATGTATTCCCGAACATCGATATTTCGGAATTATCTATATACCATTATTTTTAACTCCAAAATAAATTTAATCTTCCTAACGTATTTAATAAAAAACGATCGTTGATTAAAGTATTAAAAAAAAAAAAATACAAAAGAAAAAAAACATAACGAAATATTTATCGAACGTGACAGGTATTACCATAATTGAAATAAATGTAATTAATTTGATAATAAATTCAATCACATCAATGTTTGATTAAGCCGCATAAAAAGTGCAAATACATTTCTCGTACGGTATACTTGTATCGTACTTTCCGTTGACGCTCACCCGTAATAATAACAGAGAGACGATCGGTTGGAGATGAAAATCGCCGCATGCAAATGCGAAACATCCACGCATGAAGTGGCTTCATCCATGGTACATATTGTACCACGACGTACTTCAAAAATTTAACGCACCGGAAGGTACATTCGGTCGAGGGGACCAGGACAGTGTTATGTTGAAATAATGAAGGGGAAGCTCAGGTGAATCGGGATACCGTCCGCCTACCTCGGTTTGCCGCAGGAAAGCTTGCTTGTTTGCATTGCTCGGAGTGTCTGAATTGTATGACCGATCTCTAGCTACTATGCTCATAGTCACCTCGCATATTGCTGGAACGATATGTTTCTATTCTAACTACTCACTAACTACGTATACTCTCCCATTATGCATTCACGTATGCATGTCTATACATACATACTTATACACACATATATATACATATATATATATATGTATATATATATATATATATGTGTATTTATATATATACAGGTTTGCTCAAAACTATTAGGCCTGTGAATTTTCTATCCGGACGAAAGATCGAATTATTCGGGAAGAAAAAATTGTGCTGGAATCTACTAAACGGACTTTCAAAGCGCATGAGTCGAGCTTTATTTCACTTTTTCACGTTTATTTATGGGAGTGTTTTTGTACCCGATACAGCATTTTGAAAATGTATTTTTTTTCAAGATTTTCGTAACGTTGAAGCTTGCATCGTTGAAACGCAACGAAAATGATATTATTTTTTGTTAACGAAATGTTTTTGGTGACATCCTCGAATCACGAAAAGTATGCATAGATATTTTTTGGAATTTTTATTCAGCGATTTACATCGTAAATTTACGATGTACAATTTTATATGGTTTTAAAAATGAGATATAAAGTAAAGAGATCATTGCATTCGTGCGAAAGATTTTTGCACTTTTCTAAATCCTTGGGTGGTCTTTGAAAAATAGTAAATTCAGAATCTAACGATGAGTTCTTGAAAATGGGCACGGTAAGCTTTGGTTTTGTATTTTCTTAATATTTTTACAATTTATTTTCGCTGAGATATAAGGCTTTTCTTGACATTCGATTTTTTATTTGGGTAGAAAACGGGCAAGGTACTTAATACTTTTGAGGAAAACAGTATGCATATCAGATATTAACGAATACGTATAATACGTATAGGTATATACATACGAAGATTCACGAACGAATTATCTCCGTGACAATGCGGTTCAAGTCTCTCACGTGCTCAAATATTATTCTACGTAATAGCAAAATACACAAGACGAGGAAGCTCTGACAATTCCGATGTTCTTTAGAGTTGATGGCCTTTTGAGATCGAATTAGAATTCTCGAGAATAATATGTGAGGCTTATTTGCGTTTAATTGACGATTTTGATAACACACATTTCCGACGAAAATTAGGTGAAATGGCTTGGTAATTTTTATAAACCGATCGTTGCTTTTATTTCCCAATTGGATGACGTATCAAGAGACAAAACCAGTCCAAAAGAAAGCTTAGGTAAATTGGAACAAAATGGAAGTCCCTTGTTTACAGAATTCACTTTTTCCTCCGAGTTTGAGGATGGCTTGTTTGGGTTCGTTTGGGTTGGTAATGTTTGTAAAACAATTGTTGGTTTTTTCCCCGAGTTGAATGACCTATCGAGAGAAAAATCTAGTCGAAAATAAAGCTTAGGTAAATTGGAACAAAACGAAAGTCCCTTGTTTACAGAATTCTCTTTTTCCTCCGCGTTTGAGGATTGGTTTGTCTAGTTGCAGCGTTCGAATCGCTCACCCTGTATTCATTTCTGTCCATGAATAATCCTCGCCAGGAGGATCGTACCAGTCTAGTTACTGTTTGTACACGTAGTTCCATCGATATTGGCCGTCCAATGATAAATAACCGAGAAACCCTCGAAGTTTATTTACACGTATGTACATTGCATCGTACAGTACTCAGCAGGAAGGCCGCGTCGAGTAAATACCGAGTGCATAAACATAGAGTCTTCATACCGGGTACGTAAAAACAAATTGTGACCGTTTACGCGTCAATAAACTTCCAACGACATCCAGTTCAGATCTTTGCACATGGGACCGGACGCAGAACGTTTCAGACTGGCCTTGAAAGCCTGGAATTGAAACAACATCCGAAAGAGAAGCTGAAATATTTCAGCTCGAGATTCCTGGTCGATCCATTCTATCCTTCAGGTTTAGGCCACCTGAAACTAACCAGGAGGGAGGAGGGGAAAAGCTGAGACCTTGTTAAGGACGTGTAGAACATCGTACACAACCTCACAATTTTTCAAAATCCGTTTGTTTTTTTGGTAATTACGGTATCAATGAAAAATCGAGTATCAGTTTCTGTAAAATTCGTAGTCAGAAGTTTTACGTTATATATTTTTAGTCGTTGAGAATAAAAATTTAAAATATGTAATTGTTGAAGTGAAAGTTGAAAACTAAAATACTTAAATTAAAAACTAAAAACTGATATTATTTAATTTAAAAGCGAAAGAAAGAAATGTTGATTTCTCGAAGATTCAGCATTGTTAACGTTAGATAAAATAACTATCCCCTACGTCCATCAATTCTACGAAGCCTGATTCTCGCTTTGACCGAAAAAAAAATGAACGTCTATGAGAAAATTGGATTTGAAAATTTGTGAGGATTTGAAAATTTATGGAAATCTTCTAAATCCCTTTAAATCAACTCCAAAATACGAGAGATTTAGGAGAAAGAATATCTCGAAATTAGCAATGGCATGGTCATATTTTCGTTTAGACAACACTTTTGAGGGAAAATATGGACGATAATTTGGCACTGTGCCTGGTGTCTCGAGCCGGGTATACGAAACCCTCTGGAACCGCCAATAAATTAACCATAGTAATGCCGTCATAAAGTTATCTACGTTAAGTGGGAATGCAGTCGTAAAACCAATTTTTTCACCCCTTGTCGTCATATTTTCGAAATTTCGTAACAATTTATATGCCATTGGAATTTAAATTGTTCCGCGGATTACCGGCTTGCAAAGTAATCATCTGAAAATGAAACGACCAGCGAAAAAGTTTGCACTTTCATCCAGAAATTAGTGAATTGAATATCAAACCGGAAATTAACTGGAAATCCAGGGATGTTTGAAACTCGAACATGGAAAACGTAGCAATTGGAGTAACGTGTACCTCCTCCCCTCCCATCCTCAATCCTGCATCATCTCGTGTTGCATAACGAAGCAGCGAGAGATTGGGAGGCTGGAGCAGATGGCCCATGGAGTCAGCGAAAGGGTGAGGATGAGCGAATGGACTAAAGAGAAAGAGAAAGATGAAGAGAGGGAGAGAGAGAAACAGAGAGAGAGAAAACGGAATTGAGGAAGGGTTGGTTGGCTATCTCGTTAGCGGATAGGTCCTCGAGAAAACGGACGAGTGAATGTACTCGCGATGGTCGAACGGATGTTGCTTTTCGCGAGGGTTCGCGATGGCTGGTGGGTTCCAGCAGGAGAGAGTGAGGGATGTTGCAGGACACGAGTTCCACGTTGCAAGATTTACGATGCGCTACGGATTTCGGAACGTCCGAGAGGGTGAGCTGTGTGGAACGAGGGGTAGCTTTGGAAAGAGGTGGATGAAGGGTGGAGGAGGCGCGGCGGGAGGGGAGTCGTTTGGAGGATGGAGGAGGATGAGATTCTCGTTTTCGCTTGTGTATACGATGGTCAAGTTCCGTGTTAGCCATATATATATATATATATATATATATATATATATATCTGTGTGCGTGTATCAAGCGTTCCATCAGAACGTGCAGCCATCATGAAAGTGTGGAAGGGGTGGTTAGCGAAGATGGGAACAGGTATTATATCCTGTGCTGAAGAACGATTCTATCCTTCCGGAAAGAAAGGAAAGCCCAGGAGTCCAGTCATTTTTTATCCACGATAATGTCTCTCATTTTTTATTTCATTTGATATTTTATATATATATATATATAATTTTTTTTGTTCCGATTCTTCTTCTTCGTCTTATTGCGCTCAATCTTTCCATACATCAGCTCCGACGTTTCATCCTCGGTACGGATAAATTTAATTCCACTGCGTACACACCCACGCGCGTATTTTATGCCGACAGCCAAAAGGGCGCAACTCGAGGATTATAACGACCGAAGAAACGCCCTTCCAATGACCCTTTGGAGGTTCGAGAATAGAGAACGAAACGATATCCAGAGGAAAGAACGTGACGATGATTGATGAGTCAACGAGACACGAACAGATCGGATCATCGCACGAACCGGGGCCACCGAACGGAACAAACTTTTTCGGATCTCCATTTTACCGAACAGAACCGACTGGCGAAAACGCCCAAGTTTTTTTCACGGCCGTAGAAAAGTGCTTCTCTCATTTTCACGATGTCGTTTTTTTTCTTCAAGTTTTTTTAAGCCACATTTCTTTTATTGGCATTCGTATGTTAAGGATTATTCGAGTTTATGGGATGATTGATGAAAGATGATACTTTTCGGGCTCAACGATTCTCAAGATCAATGATGTATACAGGGTGTGACGCGAGAAGTCGATCGAACGAAGAACAACGATAGGACCTCTTTTGGTACTTATCTATTAAATTCCCATGCGTCTTATGCGATTTTCAATCGTTTCAAATTGAAACAACAATATTTTTTAATACTTCGTTATTCGAAGACTTGTTCTTCGAATTTTATCTCTCAGCTCCAACATTCGTTCAATTAATATTAATAATTAAGTAATTGTCAATTATTAACTAATTCGTCTTTTGCAAATTGCAAAATATCCGGCGAATTGGGCGCTATTTTCACATCGATAGAATGAACTACTCCAACGAAGCTGTGAACTTAACAGCCTGGCTATCTCTCGCCAGAGATTGAAATAGGGATCGACTCGTAACTCCTCCTCCTCCTCCCCCGCCGCTTGTTCTATCGCTCTCTTCTCTTGCTCGTTCACAAGAGCAAGAGTTATGCGTTAGCAGGAAAATCCCCTCGTATATTATGCACGGATCAAGTCGTCTAACCCTTCGAATCCAAAGAGGTCTCGTTGATGCAATTACTGTATATTGGATGCAGCACTTGCGCCTTTTAACCGCATCCACGTGGTCGTCCGCTTGTGCACGAGTCATACCAGAACGTAAAGGAGAAAGAGAGATGAAGAGATACCGAGATGGCCGCACTGGCGAACTTCCTCGTTCCTGTAAAGCAGCGTATGCTTCAGTTTCGCTACGATCATCGCAATAATTAAACCATAAATTTACATGCTCCTGCATCAACCTTACAATCTCAGCCAATTATTAATCGCTTCGTTTGGAAGCTTCGGGCTACCGTAAACATTTCGAAAGCATCATTTATCGATTGAAGGGAGCCAAATTAAAGAGGATGCTTCAACGTGTAAAGAAATCTTAGATCGAACGTAAATTTATCTTTTCAACGATAGTCTTTGAGTCTAAGCAAACTTTGAATGTGTTTATTTTTTCGGAACGATTCTTTAAAAAAACGAATACGGGATTTATCGATTCACGACGAAGACAATGTGTGAGCCTTGTTTGCGTTTAATTATACGCGAAGACACTATAAAATAATAAAAAGATCGACAAGATACGATCGAAAAGAGAAAACGTTTGATGAGATACGATCGAACAAAAAAAACAACAACAAAAAAACAGTTTGCGAACGATCCGAATTTCGTTGCTGTTGTTTTCTCTTTCGTCCAACGGACAGAAGAGGAGACGCGGAGTGAGGCGGAATTGAAATTCCCAAACGGGGAAGCCAGTGATTCCCTGGTCAAAGTACCGAAGTCTGGAGGATTATCCGAAGCGTACAATGGAGAGGAGTGAGTTGACAGGGAATCTTGGACAGAAAGGAAACTAGAATGGAATAGAGTTGGAGAGAGAAAGAGAGAAGGAGAGAAAACCGAGACACCGGGGAAGACAGCGAGGGCGGAAGAACGAGGGAAAAACAAAGTTAAAGAGAAAGAAAGGGATGCGTTTGGTACACGTCTCTTGGAACCCTCAGATTTTCCGCTCGGACGCATCGTAATGTCGAAGGGTTTCATTCTTCGGCTGGATATCCAACGTGGCGTACGTCAGCGTTGCACCCGAGTAGGGGATAGAAGAGTAGACTTGTGATCGCAAAAAGACACGGTGAACAGGATAAAACGAGAGAAAGCGAGAAGGGGGGAGGATAGACTGACAGAGAAACAAGAAGGAAGATGAAAAAGGGAGATATAAGGGGGAAGCGAAGAGAGACAGGTCGTGGTATTCCCATAAGGGTTCTAATCCTCCGATTGGCAGTCAGCGTACCAAAAAAAAAAAAACATCTCGAGTAGAAGAGAAAAAATGAGCAAGAGGTTTGGTTCATGAATTGTGATATGGGCATCCTTGGCTACCAAAAATCGATAGCCCACATCCTCCAATTCGTCTTTTTGAAGAAACAGATTTTCGTCATTTTTAGACCTTTTGTGAAAACGGACGCTGTTGAAAAAGCGAAATGATTCATTTTCAAACAAACGTGTTACCAGATATACAATTGTGGAGATTGGATAATTGTAGCCCTCGAATGATTCGATACATCTGTTTGTATAGTAGTCCCTAATGACTTTTGTTGTCACGTTTTCATTTACAGAATTTTTTAATTGACTATACCATTGATCCTCGGAGTTCGACAACAACGCGAAGTTAACATTAAATTTTTGTTATTTCGAGTTTGATAATATTGACGAACGGATATGGGACGCGCATTTTAAAAATTACTTAAAACCCATTATTATCTTGCCTCGAAAACTTCCTAGCATCTCTGCTCAATGCCAATCGAGGCGTTAATAAACGAAGTTTCTTCAAAATGAATAATTATCACTTCTATTCAAACAGCCACGAATAAGTTCAAACTCACTGACACGAAACTTCAGTTTTCCTTCGAAATGAACTCGAAATAGAATGCACAACGCTGGAATACAATTTAATGGAAATTTAAATGTAATTTAGTGGAAAATAAAAGGCTCTGTCTAACTGCTAAATTATTAGTGAAAAGTGATAAAATATCGAATTTTTCATGACTTCACTACAAGCAAACATTCTAGGGAGATTCTATTGAAATTCGAGTTGCTTCCCTCTCGCTGGTTTTTTATCGAAAGTAATTTTCTTCGACGTCGAAAAATATCTTTTATCATCGATATTTTAAGCATAAAAGTGACCTCGTGATTTACCTTCTCCGCTTGATGGTTAATTTAATAAAGTGACGCGAATTATGTTTTAGTCTCGCAAAATATGAAATGTTTTTGTCGGATGCACCGAATACGCCGAAAATGAATAACAATCCAAATATTCGTGGAAGATAAATGGTAACCCATAAATAAACAAGTTAATGACTATTTTATAAATAAGGTAAATGTATATTGAATAATTCTTCATAACAGAAATCCCGATATCAAAGTGCACTTTGCTATCGCGACAGATATGTCCAACAGCTATACAAAAGAGGCAAAAGTACTGAACGTAAGCTCGTGAAGTGACATTTCATTGGCGTGTTCCTGCACACATTGAGTATATGCAAAACCGAGGTCTTGATGTACACCGTATCTTCACACTCGAGGGTTTATAGCCAAGTGGGTATACACCCGTTGCAATAGACTTCCCTGTTATCCCCGCGTATATTTAACGTCAAGCAAGATATCAGTGAAGTGCACAAAACGAAACGTGTTTCAAAGTGGAAATTAAGAAAGATCCGTGCAATTTATGAATCACCATAAAATGGAAAAATAGAAAAAATAAACAATTGTTGTTTTCAAATTTTATCGTTTCAATTACAATCCAATCGTAAAAGGTATCCAACGAAACCGATCTTTATTCCAATTTTTCATCCCTTGCATCATTCTTATCCTTTTATTTACCGTTTTTCCTCACCCTTTTCCCTTCCTCGATCATCTGTAGCCCAGTCTCCACTGTAGGAAAATTGTAGTGCGCTTTAACTCGTATAATGGACCGTATGATCCAACGGAAGATGGGGATAATCGCTTTAACGAGTTTGAATGAGCGAACGGTTTTATGAAGAGGTTTGTGAGGTAGACGAGAATGAAAAATGTGGAGGTGGTGTGTGGTGAGAGAGAGAGAGAGAGAGAGAAAGAGATAGGAAGAAACGAAGAGAGGTAAAGACAAAGAAAAAAAAGAATCAACGGTAGAGTGGACACGGGAATTTCCGCTGATATGTTCTCTTCATCTATTAGCATGATGGTTTTTTTTTTTTGGCTCCTCCGCTTTTACTCTTGCGCTTCTACTTTCTCCCATTTCTACGTATATCGAAAACCATACGAAAGCGTCTAATTTTCGTTATACCTGGGAGACCATCGTTAAAAGAGAATTTATGAGTCTGCCAATTTACCGGGTCCATTCATTTATTCTCTTTTCAGCAAACTGACGTGTGCAACATGTTTCATTTTTATTTATTTTTTTTTTAAATTCATTTTTATTTTTATTTTTTGCAGTTCCTCTCTGCGGCATAAATCTTTTCGTGGAAGGCAACAGCGAGAGTGAGATAATTGCGACTGGGATAAGCAGCAGAGCGGGGCAAATGACGTTTCCAGACGTTTCCCATTACGAGCGTGCGCCGGTTTCTCGTACGATGCAATTTCTCTTCCTCATTTCTCGGCTAATGAAAACATATCCGTCGTCACAGCTGTACGACATATACGTGTGTAGACGCGACTGTGTCGTATATAGCCAAGGGAGATGTGCGATTCGATACAACTTTGGGATCCAGGAGTTAAAGATTCGGCAAAAGTTAAATAACGTTTGATTTCGTCATTAGTGGATTATTTGGACGATTAATTGTTGGGACTCGTGCGAAAAAGTGATACGACATACCTCGGAAAAATGAGGACCTTTGAGGGCTTGTTTGAGACTCCCCTGATGAGGGAAGGCCTTTAGACTACCGTGATAAGGAAAGAGGCTTTGAGACTAACCTGAAGGGCGAAGAGTTAATTTGAAACTTTCCTGAAGAGGGAAGAGTTTATTCGAGGATACCTTGAGGCTGCTCTTAAGTAGGCCCTGAAAGGCCCTTATTGCCTAAATTCTCGACGGGATTAACATCAACCTGGACCAGGTTTCAGTTTGTTTGGGTTACATCGTTACACGGATGGGTCAATAAAAATAGCTGCGACTAAATCGCTCGTGGTATTTTAATTGCTAAAATCGATTACTCGATAACAGATAAAAATAGGATTTAAAAAAACGTGAAGGTATTAAATATAAATTATATTTAACATTTCCAAATCGTTATAAAACATACATACCTACTATTCAGGTTGACCGGGAGATTGCAACTGTTTCCACGGATTTCAATTCGAGCCATAATCGATCCTGGAGAACTTATAAAGAGCCGATACAACGGAACGAATTGCGGCTACCGGGAGGGGAAAATAGAAATTCATTTGGGCGAATTTATCATCCTGTATCATGGCAACATTCAACGAATGCCAAACGAAGCAAATGTATTCACTTTATTGCGGAACAAGCTTTGCATATTTGAATCTTCTCCGATATAACTGACGAAGTGAACGCAGAACGACGAAGAAATAATTACACGCGCAGCGTTATTCAAATGACAAAAGTTTTCAAAGCTATTTGCAAAACTGCACGGCGAGGAAAGCTCTCGTTGCAATTTCAACTCGAATTTCATCAACTTCATCAATTTCGATTTCAAATTGAGCGTGATGGCGTTACGCTACTCTTGTCTACTGTTGGCGCCCTAACGTTACTATTGTAATTGTTAAATGTACGTTCGTTCCGATTTTCAGAGTTTCATACTCGCGCATACAAATCGAATTTAAAACTCGTAACGATGCCCGGTTTTGCTTTTTTTTTGTTTTGTTAATTATCGAGATTAAACGCGTGTTCCTGATATCGTCCGATGAAATACATTTCAATGAGTACCTCCATTCATTTGGCTGATGTTTGCGGCGTTGGAATGCAACAAAAATCTTTTTTCTTTTAATTTGCAAATTTACGGTGTAAACATTTGGCCCACCGACATCACTGGAAGATTTTGTCGGTTTTTTATTTAGCGATTTATGACAAATATAAAATAGACCGTTTTAATAAATCGTTAAAAATTCTCGTTACAGAATCATTATATAAATAATTCGTTAAATCTACTCATTAAAAAAGTACCATTTAAAAAACGTCGGTAAAAAAAGCGTAATGAAATATCGTCGTTAAACAATCATTGAAAAAATGTTTAATCGTTGAATAAATCGGTTTTCAGTCGTTCATACGGGTATCAAAAATTCACGCCCGTGAAACAAATTTTTTCATAAAACAACCAAAAGGCGAAAAAATAAAAGAGGTTTTTCGTTGCGTTCATTGGGTTTGTTTGGTTTCGAACGACTGAAGCTTCGAGGGCGTGTCAATTTTCAATACAAATTATTTTTTGGACCTTTTTTTTATCAAAGCTCACGATTGACCGTCCCTTTTGGGCGTTCCAGGAATTTGCACAATCAAAACGGAAGAGAGGTAGAGGTTGAGACTCATTTCAAGCAAATTTCGAGGACTCGAGCGCTCGTCTGCCCACATTTGCTTACGGAGATAATTTCGCACGTTTTCCTTTATGCTACCGATCCATCTCTCGAGGCCTCGGTGCTCCGACGCGTTTAAACATTCTGCACCCTCGACTAGAAGAATTGGGGTGTATATGCAGGTGGAAGGAAAGGGGATGAAAACGCACCCCTTAAGTTCTCTCGCGAAACTTTCATTCAACTCCCTCCCGTTAGCTCGTGAACCGGAGGGTGCTGAGGATCTACGTGTACGAATGTGCAAACATACGTAGACGTCAATTAAGGAAATGGCACAACAAAGCGTGATACGAGGACGCGCGAGAGAAGGGTGCGATAAAATTCCCCGGGAGAAATACGAGAGCTTCAGGGAGAAAGAGAGACGAGGGTGAAGGGTCAAAGGTAGAGGGTCGCCCTGAAAGGAATGTGCAAAGAAGAGGGAGGATGAAGCCTCGTTCACCGCACTAAGGACCAAACCGACGCTCGACTTGGTTAAATCGCGCCCCTTAAGGACACGGTTCTTAGTTCAGCCGTTTTTTATTTCAAGAGGCATCAATTAGTGACGTATTAATATTCGTTAACATTTTCTTATTACTTTTATAACGCGTACGCGAAATTTACGTTTCAAAAATATTCGAAAAACCATGGTGCTTCTATCAAATCGTTTTTTCATGTATTATTGGATGGATATTTCAAAATCGTCATAATCCTTGAAAATTGGAAGTATTTGTTCCAAAAGGCATCAATCACTGATATATTAATGTTCGTTTACATTTTTTTATTACTTTTATAACGCGTACGCAAAAGTCTTTGCTTTTATCAAATTGTTTTTTGATGTATTATTGGATGGATATTTCAAAATCGTAAAAATTCGTGGTAGAGTAATAATACGTGAATTATTTTTCAATTGTTCAATAAAAAATCTTATGGGTAAATCGTTTTTGCGGACCTTAATCATGGAGATTATGGATCGAGCGATTAATTACCCTAATTGTTTCAAATAAACAGACTACATTGTGGCATTTGGCATTCAATTAATAAAATAGTGAAAGGTTCGTTATAACGACTAATTAATCAGCTATCATAGGAAAACTGAGTAGGTATACGTTAAGATTTTACATAATTATGTATAATAATGTAATTACCCAAAATAATAATAGAATACAATAACAAAATTCTTCAAATTTTAAACAAGACTGAAATGTATCTAAAAAAAAGTCGGGTAATTGAAAAATAATCATTCAAAATAAAAATTCTTTAATTAAAAGAATTTTTAGAATTAAAAGAAATTTTAATTAGGAAAGTAATCATTGTCAAATGCCAAAATAATCATTTTTTAAATAAAAACAAACGAAAGAAACATTAAATTTTGAAATAACAGTTATAATTGCAATCCTGCATTGCAAAATTCAATTAAATGTATTTTAATCAGGCTGGCTACCTAGAATCATTGCTTCTCAGTGACTCAAGTTCGAAGCAAACGGTTTTCAGAGGTCTCGGAAGCTTCGATATATTTCGCAACTTTCGTCCGATCCGTTAATTTCCATTTTTTCACGGAATTCAATTATTCGGATGAGACGTACGAGCTCAGAAATGTGAGAAAGAAAGTTACAGTGGTTGCAAAATACTTATCAAGGGGTGTATACGTATATCGTGGATCGAGAGATGAAAGGAACTCACCGTGAACTTGGCTGAGTCTACATATACATATATATATAAACGTAGATTGGGTAAAGCCCGCATAAAGGGTGCAAGGGTGGTTTTTGAGCGAGAAAAGAAGATTGGAGTACAAATGGCCAAGAGAGGAGGAAGAGTACGCCAGGGAATAAAGAGGGAGAGGGAGAGGTGCTGGCAAAGTGCGAGATAAAGGGGTCGAGATAAAGCGCCGCACGGATGACCACCACGCGTGGACCTCGACCACGTTCCAGCGTGCACTTCGGTCCTTCCAGGCACGAACCGGGAGAAAAGCCACGCGAAATGCCCGTAGACGTACAAATTGCGAGAATTATGGAAATTTCGACGTACCAGGCGATTACCCCGTGCACCACGAGCTTAGCGCATCGCTGTACAGTCTGGGTCTTTGTACGTGCGTTGAAGGTCCGTGATGAGTGTGGCGGGGGGGAGCTTGCATAGGAATCGAAATCTCGCACTAAATATATAGATTTCCATGTACGTGTTCAACGACGTATTCATAGACCTGAGCTAACGCCAGTAAATTAGAAAATCACTTACGAGTTCAAGGGAGAATCTATTTTGAACGAAACGCCGAAAGGTTCGAATGGATTGTCGCTTCGATGGAAATACGACGTATCGGGGATTGAGGAGGAGGAGGGGGGGGGGGGCATTAGGTATTTGTGACGTTTAAGCAATTACTGAATAAACCGTTGAACGAAAAGTTAGTCCGAAAGAGAAGAATCGTGAATTTACAAGCTTAGATGTCCTCACTCGGGTCCATCATTTCTATTAGCTGATTTTACGATTAATTGACACTTGGATACGATAATTATACACTTCTGAGAATAATTGAAGCGTACGTCCGACGAATTTAGGTGCGTGCTTGATGGTTTTTTCCACTAGTAGTATTACATTTCAATTTTCAATTTTTTAATTTAATCGATACGTTCAGAGAACTTTATCGTTATAGATAATTATCTAAAACCTCGATATTATATATATATATATACCTGGAATATTATTTTGGGAATATATATATTTTTTGCAACTTTTTTTGTTTCAACAAAAGTCCATGAAATAAAATATTAAATCTCATATTAGTCGATCTTATACATCTATATATTAGAACGTATATTTTATTAAATTTTTTATATATTTTATTCGTAAAATGAAATTTTTACGGAGAGAAAAATTTGTACGTACTGAAGCAAACAACAGTCAGTCCGGATACGCAGAGTTTTTGTACACAGAGGAAAAGTAACGTCGACGCGTCACTTTATCATTCATTTTGGAGGGACTTTACATAGCTACGAGATATACATTATAAATCTCGTAGAATCGTTCTTGTTTCGATGCTCAAGCTCCGTATACGTATGAATTTCTTCTTTCTTTCCTCCCCGGAGAATTTTTTTTTTTATTATTGTTCTTCGCTGTGATTTTTCCATCTGCTCGAGAATATATTCGCGACACGCGTTTCAGGGTATGCAAGGGCGGAGAAACAAAAAAGGAGGAAAACACATTTACAGTGTGTAGTTGTGCCTATAAGAGAAGGGGATGAAAATGGTTTTACTATTATTATGAAAAGCCCTGGTACGACTCTCGTCGTGCATATAATGCTCACGTTTCATATTTCTCTTGAGAAGAGTGGGGGGGGGGGGGAAGGGAGAGGTGGCCAATTTTCACGAGGAATGAAAAACAGAAAAGCCTCTCGAGATCCTACCTTTTTTTTTGGCTTTTCGTCTGTTTTCCTCCTTCGTTTTTCCGACATTTATTTTTCGAGAGATAGGTTTTTCCGGAAACGATTATTTTCACGGTCTTTGGAGACGACTCTTCGCGCATTCCTCTTCATTTCTCTCTCTCCCGTCACTCGTAATTAAAAGTTCTTTAAAGAGGTTAAATTAAGTTTAAATTAAGTTAAGCTTAATTTTACCTGAGGTTTCATTACATTCATAATTAAAATATTGTTATATTCATTTTTGTATTTGTTGCATTATTATCAGTTGTAAGATCATTTCTTTCTTGTGGCTTTTTGTTATTTTCTTATTTATTTTGGTTTATATCACATTATAACTTGTGTCTACTTATCATTTTTATAATTTTTTTGCTATTAGATTATATATTTTATTTCGTTATTATGTTTTTTTTTGTTCGGAAGCTTCACTGGAGCAAAATCAATTCTATCGTCATCTCTCACTTCCCTCCCCCCTCTCTCTCTCTCTCTCTTGCTCTATCCAATTCGAGTTTCCGGCTATGTCTGGTTTCCGTTGTAACACACGAGTACAGAGGTAAACAAACCTCCGGCGCAGATGAAATAGTTTTTCGTGTTCCTAATACTTGTAAGTTCTTTTTTTGCACCCTCCCATTTTCAGGTACCCTGAAACGTATATTTACGTTGCCCCGGACGAAGAAATACATTTAAATCGAGAAGTGAGAATGAAAAGGGCGTATTACGTTGGTGGCATCGGTGGTGAAGTTTTTTGTCGCTGATGGTCGATGCGTATGCCGATTCACGTGGAGCGGTGATGATCACACTTTCGTAGTATGAATATTCAGTGAACACGAGGGAAGTGTGATGGAACCAGGAAGAAAATCGGAGGGCGTAAAAGAAAAAAAGAAAATATATCCAATGTGTCTCTATTCTCACGATGCTTACGCGAAAAATCCTTGGCTCGTGGAAAAAGCACTCTTTTCCCCACTTCGTTTCAGCATTCGTTCGAACACACTCGCGCAGGATCGTGAAAATTATTTTTGGATTTACCAAAGATTTTTTTTTCTCCTCGTGGGCCATTGAGGGAGTAGGGGAAACCCAGATGGCAGAGAAACGATCATTATGAAATTAACGAATTAATCCGCGATGTGCAACGCAGATTTGGTAGGTCGAGGCGGGAGGGGGAATTTGTACAGCTTATTGCTCGGTCATTATTTCGTGATCAGCTGGAATTGGGTTGGGAAATTGGAGCATTGACCGATACCCACAACTTTGCCTCGAACTCGTACCGTACTAGACTAATTAATATCCGAAATTTGGAAATTTCGTTATTGTTCGTTTTTTTTTTTTAATTTCTGAAGAACTGTTTGATATCCGTTATGGAAATTGTGGAATAAAATTTCTTGCGAAAGTTATTTACTTTAATAAAAGGTCAGTAGAATTTGGACACTGAGGAAAATTCGATGTCTGATGATTGAAAATCAAATAAACTATCCCCATTTCGTTCGACCAAAATTACCAGTCACCAACACTGTGCTTATGTAACTCGACGTTCGTTCGTTCCGAGAACCCTTTTTTCCTAGAAGCTCTCATTGCCCAAGGATGAAGACCAAACACACCCGAAAAAACCGAGTTCGTCCCCTTAATGGGAGACACGGAATGGTCGCAGCTGCGGTCGCAAGTGTGATAAATGGATATGCCAGGCGACGCGGAGGAAGAGTGAGGAAGAGGTTAGGGCGAAAATGTGTAGTGTCAAACCGAATATGGTTGTGACGGTACACGCTGAATCCATTCGTTTTGAGCGGATCGATGTATTCGGCGTTGTAAGTATGATGTAGTCGTATAATAGTTATCAACCGAAGGAAACAAATTGAGAATACAAATATAATGAATATTCGCACACTACGAAATTCCGAAGTAATCCAGCCGAATCTTTTGAGAAACGGTAGATCTTCGATGTATCGTGTAGGCAATGTAAAATTGTAGAGTAAGCAGAGATGATGTGGCCCTCGACCATGATTTGAAAAAAAGCGCGGTCGTGGGGAAATTGAATTAAGAATTAGGTCGGACAAACGTAGAATTCCCGAAGTTTATTGGGGTCCAAATCGGATAGTCCCATGTGGGGCCTCAATGCTCAATCACACTTTGCTACTGAGGGCTTACATCACGATACCTATAATCGCAACTTTGCCTGCGTCATGATTTCTATCCCGTGTACAAATATATCGTCTTGTCCACCAATGAATTAAACAACGAAGGCACACTTTGCTACTGAGGGCAATTTGAGGCAGAACAATGAGGGGCTTCAAGGTTGCTAGAACGACGCCTCACGGAAACCACGATGGTCCGGTGAGTTATCCCTCTCAATGAATATCCGTAAGTGGGTACTTCGGAAGAAATAATGTTTCCTATGACGAGTATTCAGCGGAAATAAGTCGCTATAAAAATATCGAAAAAACCGAATGAGATTGTTGAAACGTATGCGCTGGCATTACTTCACGTATGAATAAAGGCAACGAGAACAGTAGGTATGTAATTTTTATAAAGATTTGTAAATATTAAATATAATTCATATTTAATGCCCTCACGTTTTATTTTTTGTCATATTTATACCTATTGTCGAGTCATCGAGTTTAGTAATTAAAATACCCCAAACCTGATCCTATTGTGTATCAGGTTTGGTTAGAGGTTAGGTTAAAGTTGCAGGAATGAATATTCATTCATGAAATTGATGAGAAAGTTCGAGCGAAACCCCATTCGAAAATTCTATAACCGTTAGACGACCATTACCAACAGAAGGAACAGTATGGACGTCCAACGAGAATGTGTACCCGCAGCTGGCAACTGTGGTGGATGACATCGGTTACGGAACTGCTACGATGATATCGATATCTTCGACGATAATCGACAATATCTGTGTACACCCAGCGGTTGTACCGCCAATACAATCACGTCCAAAAACGCAGTAGGATTTCACTTCTACTGAGCACACCCTCAATACGAAATGGCACGCGATCGGCTGGTGCAGCAACCCACCGAATGGTACTGGTACCCCTCTTGAAACTTATTTGATTTAATGACGCGAAACTCTCACTGCGGAATTCCGTTTATGAATGTACTTAAGCCGTTGCACTTTGCGAAAAAATAATCGAAGAAAGTTGCAATTACATGGATAATTGCTAATAATTGGGGGTGTAAGGGCGAAATACATGAATTTAAACAATATAATAATAATAATAATAATAATAATATAATAAAATAGAAATACTAATAATTAAGTTATTACAATAAGTTCATAATAATAATATAATGATCGTTAAATAAAATTATAAGTTAAATAATAAAATCATTAATTAAATAATAATAAAATATATGAAAAATCAAAAGATTATTGATTCCGAAAATGTATTTTTTCTGAAAATTAACGAGACAATTTATCGTACGAATTAGTTATGCTCGATTTTACACAGTGCATATGAAAATTTGGATTCCGTCGTGATTTTGAGAACAACTGTACGGCAGTGATACAAACACGAAACATTTCCGTGCGTGCACAGCTGAAGTGACGGTACCAATAGCCTATCCCTCAGCCATGTCTACAAGTACGATATATAGACTCGATGATTTCGATATTGATACCTGTCCGATCCACGCATCTTTGGGGTATCAGAAACCCTGCGCGAACATTCGTGAACCTAACTCATATCAGGATCGTGTTTGGCTAATCTCTGACCCAATATTGACCTCAACTAAATGAATTTCAAAGAAATTAGATCGAGAAATTTCAATTCGTTGTCATCACGATTAGGACAGTTGATCGTGGAGATAAACTTTTTTTGATCGATTATTTAAAAAAAAAAAAAAAACAAAAACTGGTATTAATTTTCCAACAATAGCGATTTGTAACTCGGGCGGGGAAATTCGTTCGAAGCGTCGAACACAAGTATCTTTCAATCGTATTTCGTTAATTGTACACCGATGAAACGAGAAATCCCCTGTTAACGAATCCACAATTAACGGGCGTGGAGTATCCAACAATCGATTGGAAATAGTCCGCATTGTTTTTTCGTGTGCACGCGAGCGTTCCGATTGTATCGCCAACGAATTTCGGCAAAACCCGAGGCTTCCGAACAGAAGAGAGAACAAAGCTCTTGGATAAACTATTTCGTGGACGTTCAGAGTGTACTTGTATCGTGTCGATTTCAATCGCTAATGGCAGGATTGCGAAAAGAGAAAGAGAGAGAGAGAGGGAGAACAGAGAGCTTCATCAAAAAAGCTCTCTCCGGAAAGCATTTTGGAGTCCCCCATTCGGCAACAACTGTAAGAGAGAAAAAGAGAAACGGACAGGAAGACTGGAGAAAGAATTTAAAAAATATATAAATTGGTACAGGATTGAAGACTTGTACGGATAAACAGAAATCGATGTTACGAGAGGAACAAGCCTGCGAATTGCATTTATCTCTTTCGTAACCGTGCTCGTTGTTACATGTTGGATACTTCTCTATACACGTATCCATGACAGTCACATACCCTGATAACTCTTCGTACTTACTCTACGAGTTCAAAACTCCATTAAAGTTTCCATCCTTGAAATCCAACAAAATGATTTTTTTTTTCATCATTGAAATTTCTTTCGGCTGATTCGAGCCACGAAAAGCAAACATTCGTTAGTATTATCCTTCACCATGAACTTCAATCAACGTAACTAATTTTTCATAATGGATATCATTGATTGAAAACAAAAAAAAAAATGCGTTGCATTCTAACGATGCGAAGGTTAATCGAATAAAAATCTATGGGGGATATGGACAAATTGTTTCAGGCAAATCGAACTATTGATTTCCAGGACTGTCGAGAGTTTTACTTTACCACGCATCGTGTTTCAAAGAGCAGCAAATATCGTTACAAACTAGACGGTTCGAATTTCGATTTCGAAAATGTACATAATTAGCACGATACTTGAAGGTACCGAAAATCATTTTCCATCGTTTGTGCCGATCCCCAATTAAGAATATTGTTACCCAAGAATTCATCAAGCGCGACACCTCATTTTTTTGTTAAACAAATAAGAAATGTCTACCAAATTGAGGAGTAAAATTGAAATTTCTCAGAACATTTTCTGACCACAGCGAATTCAAGAAAAAAAAAAATGCAACACGAAAAGACCAGAATCCTTGGAAAAACTAGGTACCACATGACAATCGTTAAACATCTGTATGTGATATGAAACCGACTATTCGAAGCGATAGTACGATTTATTTCGGAACCGATTTCCAATAATAATAAAAAAATATAGAACATATATAGTATAAGAAATAAAAAGGGTTGTGGGTTATCGGGGGTTTCTTTTACAACAGTCCATTTGATCCGCATTCGTTTGCGGGATTGCCGTTTCAGCCTGCATTGGCTGAGAGCCATGCAAGTATGTGGTTGCTAGTTCGCAGTTACACCGAACAATTTCCAGGTACCATGATGTATATATATAAATACATATATATCAGGTAACGTCCATGTTGGTAACAGTTTACAAGTCGTGAAACCTATCAGAGTGAAATGGAAAAAAGAAAAATGAGCAGCACGCCACAGGGTGAAAAGGGCACTGATCGGAGTACGCGCTATCCGGAAGTTGGATGGAATTACCGAAGCGATGTTGAAACAAAAATTAAAAAAATAAAATAAAATAAAAACACCATAATTCTTCCGCTGATTTTTGCCTTGCGGGAGAATATCAAATTCCTGTGCTAATAGCTAAATCCCTCGAGACTAACATCTGACAGAAAACCACCAGTTACTTCATCATCAGCTTTCATCCCCTTTCGCTCCATCTATCCCCACTCTTTCCCTCCAGACTTTCTCACCTCCCCGAAGCTTCCAAAGTCTCTTAGCTGCGTCAACATCCATTGAACATGCCCACCAATGCACAACCGGATATCCCTGTACACCTACTGACGAAAGAAACGTAAATGTGTTATCGCTTATTCACTTGAGTGCCCTGTAAGAATGGGCTTGAAGTTTGCATCGTTGGAATGGAACGATAGTTCCTTTCAATTTGTTGTTTACAAAGTTCTTTTCGACTAATTGTTTTTTTAAGTTATTTTCAATCGGGTGTTTATCAAGCTCTTTTGATTTTGTTGGTTCCACAGTTCTATTAAGTTTGTTGTGTTCAATGATCATTTCAATTGGTTGATTTTAAAGTTCATTTCGATTGGTCTTCATTAAAATTCTTTTCAGTTTGTTGCTTTTTAACTTCTTTTCAATTTGTTGTTGTTTTTTAACTTTCTCAAAACAACTATTTGCAATTTCTTTTCAACCCTTGATAACAATAATTCACAAAATCAATCAATCCTGTCTCATAAATCATTAACAAAAAAAAAAAGAAACGACGATTAGCTATCTCTCCCAGAATATGAGAGTGTCGTGACCATAAGGGAATGACGAACACGTTCCTAGCCACGTTCCTAGTTACGATTTTCTCACTGGCGGCGCAGCGGCGCGATCGGCTCGAAGTATATATGTACTTTTTGACCTGTCACTTGTCACTTGTTCACTGTGCGCATTCGTAACCTCCGTCGCTACGATAGTTACCGTAAGCTGCAGCAGGGAAAAATGTCCAAAAAATATTCTAGAAAAGTTTTTTGCATTTTCCCAGTCTAA
>JAPYZI010000261.1:0-62645 GCA_030523105.1 Ophioninae sp. A BG-2022a | reverse complement strand
TTCCACGCATAAGCAAAGACTCCAACACCGTAGTATGCAAAAGCGATGGAAAGCGTAAAGTGGCGCGCTTGATTTCTGCAAAGAAGACGCCCGAGGGCAGCAGAAAGCAGAATCACAATCGAAAATATATAGAGCGACAGAAAAGACGACTGACTCGACTCACCGCTGAGACTGGACGCGGTGAGTCGAGAGGAGAGAGAGAGAGAGAGAGAGACAAGGTAATGGGTTGACTGCTATAGGAAGACATATAGATTATGTCATCCAGTTTTATGCGTCCAGTTTTATTACTTTAGGCGTAGCTCAATGTTCAGAAGAGACCGCTGCTGACCCATCTGAGAATTTTAAATGTTCTGTTAATAATTTTTTCTGCGAAGCGAGAACTTGGAACATGTTGTCAGGAAGGTCTTGAGATTTCTATTTTCGCCTTACCGGAATTTGCCGTTGCATACGGCGGAGGGGTTGTTGATGGGGGTGGATGTGACACACTTGTGCAAGGATGTGACAAACTTGTGCTGCCACCTTTTGATGCTTCTTCTTCGTTCGTGCACCGTTCGTGCTTCGTTCGTGCACCTAGGAGACGTGTCCATTAGGGACACGTCTCCTAGCGTCTTTCCACTAGCGGTGGAAAGACGCTAGTGGTTGAAGGAACGCCAGCGACGTGTTATACCCGATGTCCCGCAATTGGTGCTGAAGAGAAAGCAACACGCGTGGAAGACACAACCGTGTATTTATATACGTCGCATATGTTTAACATACGTGTGTCTATTAAAGCTCAGATACTATCGCATTTTTGTTCAACACCGATCCACGTGTAACGTTCGAATAAAGCTGAAATAAAATTGTCAAAGTTTGCAATAGGCAATAATTTACAGTTCAAACAACATATGATCCCAATTGATTCGATAATTGTCACTAATATTACACATTAGCGGTATAATTCGCCATCATCCATAACCGCCCGGTATACATGACAGTAGGATTTCTTCATTTTTTAGTTGTATTGTTTAACAAGTTCGACCAATTTTTAGGAGCGGCAGCATCAAAAAAGGAAACGCTCGGTTATGTTCCAGGCAACATTAAGAAATTGAATCTTGTGAAATCTTATCTAGCAGACCTAGCCTATAAACCATTCGTATCCGCAATTTTATATCTTTCGGATACCGTATAGCTAATGGTCATGTACCGTCACGAACCTCGCCACAACTTGAACTTTTGCAACATGGTAATATTGGGGAATAACGGAAAATAAGCTGTTGTTGTAATTTTTTTGTTAATTTATGTCGTTTTTATTGCTCAAAACGATGACTATATTGTTTTATCAATTTTCCACTTTCTTTATTGTTTATCAATTTAAATTTGTTGGCTTCCACAATTTTGACATTTTTTATTGCTTCATTTCAACGCTTCCCGCTGGCGAAAATTCCCTCAATTTTCTAATGTTCTAATTCACACGTATAACAATGATAAAATAATCACTGCATTTGTCCACCTGACGACTACATTAGTTTGCTAGGTCGTTTCCGTAATACCTGAGCTCCCATTGGATATCGCCCATCGCGCGCAGCACTCAAAGGCCAGTACTGCTCACGTATGATTCCTGCGAATTGTCGCTGTACCGGTGACATACTGAAACCGTAGAATAGAATGCTGTGGGAACGGTACTGGTACAGTGACTCGACACCGTGGAGACCTAGGGGAATCGTACGCCCGTCTATCTGGCGTAATGAACAAAAATGTTGACGTTAACTGCACGTTCATGTTTCATTTCTATTTTGTAATCAGCGGATGGTCTGCTAAAAAGTCAAATTGCTCTAATAACTCCTTACAAATGGCTTAAAATCTATTGGAGCGGAAAAAACGTGGTAACCGAAAATCGTCCTGCGAACTTCACCAAGTCCGCCGCAAAAGCGCCACTGTTATACGTAACGAAAAATCGAGGTATTTACCATCTATCTATTCCCTTTTTGCTTGGAGTTTGCATTTGTTGATCTTTACAACTTGTGTTTCCTGTAGAACTATAATTGTTATTCCGTTTCACCGCATAGTATTAAGTACAAGAAATACACATGTCGGGTCCTATGATCTTGTGCCAACTGTGGATGGGCGGGGTGAGTATAGCATTTATCATATTCGATCACTCGTTTCTTTGTATGCAAATATCATTCGTGCCGAAATGTTTGCTATATAATTATAACTATTAAACATGTTAAAATTAACTTCGGTACAATTTCGTGCAGATGCTTCAGTTAGTACTTCACCATCCGGTATATTAGGGCCATTAGTTTACGCTAGCAACCACTAACCTTCTGTTTTTGCCAAATTCTTATTATTGGATCATTATTATGTTTCACATTTCCCTAGCTCGTCTATTAGAAGGCATAGACAAATGTATTTGTCTTTTATCATTAATGCAGAATATCTATAAATATATAAAGCCACACGTCTTTGAAACAATAAACACGCTTCATGTTTCTGAGAATAATTTTTCTTTTATTAAATAATGTGACAAATTTTTTCAAGCCCAATGCGACTTGTATGCTTGTTTTGTGAAAGTTCTTCCTTTTATCGTATTGATATTTTGTATTCAAATGAGTCCTTTTTTGTTACCGGTACGTGTGCTGATTCTGTTTATAATATGTTTTACTTTCTACAATATATTCTTGTATAAAGCAAGCATGAATGATAATGTTTGAGAAAAAGTAAAAGGTACGCTGTGGTTAATGCAAGCACCCAACGGACTGAATCTGTCTAATCTCGTATCTGATCATAGAAAATGTGCATTGAAATTTCTGTTGTTTTATAAACTAAGAAAAACTTTTTAATATTGTCCATACCCAAACAATATCAGCAAATTGTCTCCTATGGGGGACAATTTGATGTTTAAAAAATCATTGGTTACTGACCCTATGAATGTTAAGTTCCTAACCTTTTCAGACTTGTTACTCCTATGACGTATGGGATAAGAGATATCTTATTTTATTGTCTCTTGAATAATTAATCATATAATTTTCACATTGTTCTCCATATTACCAGTAGTTTGATTGGGGTTAATTTATTTTACGAGGAAATCAATTGAGGGTTTTTAGAGAGCAATCATCTCGGTACATGATATCCTTGCATTCAGCAATGTTGTCTCCGTTTTATAGGTTATAATGTTTGTTTTGCATGGTAAATAATTTTCATATATCTGCATTCAAAATTAAACAGTAACATTAATTTGCACAATAAATTCATTTAATATAGATCACCAGCAATGAGGGCACATGTTTCAGATAATGTAATTTAATACGTTTGTCAAAACGAAATGTCCAAAACCAAAAAACAAATGAGTTTCCTTACTGCTACCAATTTCAAAACTTTTTTTTATTCAGGATCTAAGAATAATTTTTTTCATACACTTGTTATTGTTCACTAATATATGTTCGGTTTTTTTTTTGCAGTTGGAGCCTTACATGACAGAAAGCTTTATAATGAATGCTTTTCATAAAATGGGCGAGCAACCACAGACTGTCAAAGTAATGAGAAATAGGTATACCGGAGAACCAGCTGGGTACTGTTTTGTTCATTTTCCCACTGATGAAATGGCATTAGACGCTATGCATAAATTGAACGGAAAAATCATTCCAGGGTCAAGTCCGGTGAGTTCTTATTCATACGGCTCACGCGATCAGTGTTTGCGATGTATATGCAACCCAAAGAATTTATAAAGAAAATGGCAACATGCTGGCCACTGATAGTAAATCTTATATATTCCGACTGGACTACCAAAACATTGTGTATACATAAAGGAACTTCTTTGTTTCTCATATCGTTTGACTTTATCTCGATATATTGTACATCTAACTCGTTTCCAAAACAATACAAATTCTATCTTTATTTCTTTTTCAGGCAGTTCGCTTTCGCTTGAATCATGCTAGTACAACAGGCAAGCCTGCAGCTGATCGCGAATTTAGTATATGGGTTGGTGACTTGTCGACAAATGTTGATGATTATTCGCTCTACAGAGCCTTTGCTGCTAAATATAATTCTATCAGAACGGCCAAAGTTATTCTGGATAGCTCAGGATTCAGCAAGGGATATGGTTTCGTCAGATTTGCTAATGAAGAGGAACAAAAAAATAGTTTGACGACAATGAATGGGTATCGAGGGCTCGGAACAAAATCGTTGAAAATATGTAATGCGGTTCCAAGGCCATGGAATAAAATGTCTTGGTAAGTTCTATTTACAACAGTTCAGAAATGAAAAAATAACGATTCTAATAAGTATACTTTATATAGTTAAAATATATTCCTTGTGAACCGACGCTGATGGCTAGGCGGTCGGAGTGCGGCTCGGGCGATCACTGAAGTTAATCAGCGTCGAGAGAGGCTGATACTTGGATCGGTGACCGCTTAGCTATGCTCTGGCTGGCACATCGACCAATGAGTGAGAGGTCGATTTTTCTGAGGCCTTAGTGTACATGCTTTAAAATGGTCTTTACTCCAAGGAATCGGTAGAATACATAACCGGTTATACCGGTACGGGTTTTCCACAGTTTTCCCGTACCCTTGGCAAATGCAGTATAGTGTAGCGTAAGTCGGCTAGTGGCCTCAATGGTGATGAGATTTTGGTGGGGTATGAAGAGGGAAGAAGGTATGACTGAATGGGGAAGATGGATGGGGAACAGGGAAAAAATGTGAAGGAATTTAAATAGTTTTTATTGATTTCTTTCCACTAGAGAGGAAAGAAATCAATAAAAAAAATCTATATATATATACATATTCATTAAATATTGTGTGTGAGCCATCTTTGACGATCGTAGAGTTTAGGGAAAGCGCAACAACAGGAACGATCATTTCTAATTTAAGAGAATACATAACAATATTAGATTAGATTGATTTTTCTTGAATATATATTATTCTCGTATTTGTAAACTCAATTTTCTAGAGTATGTTAATTATTAAATCAGAGACGGTATGTGTTGCACAGATTAGCGGCTTATTAAAAAAATAAGGTCACTTTTTATGTTTGTCAATAGATATTTATGTATTCATCTATATCTACTTTGTCCCCTTCAAAGTAATCCCTCTCAGATATGATACACTTGTGCCAACGCTTTATTGAATCCTCGAAGTACTTCTGATATGCGCTTTTTGGTGTGGACTCGAGCTCTCTCAGTAATGCGGTCTTTATCTCTTCAATCATGACGAATCTCCGTCCTTACATGGGGCTTTTCAATTTTGGGAACAGCAAAAGGTCGCTGGAAACAAGTCTGATGAATTAGGCGTGATTATTGTTTTCTATAGCAAAAAATCGCCACGCACACCGAAATGACACTAACCTTTATATCTATCAAAAACAGACTAAATATGCAAAAAGTCTGATAATGTCAACATATGTTGGGAACATGTGTACCAACATAAGAAAAAGGAAATCGTAAATCGAATATACCTCGTTCGCGAAATTGAAAAATCAGCTTATTTTTTAACGAAACATTAATAATGGTAATAATTTTCAGCTCTACGCCACCACAATCAAGTTCAGAATATTCATCATCAAACGTCAACTCCGATGGATATAATTACTACGATACCTCATCTTACTGGAGTAGTTACAGTGCTTGGCAACAAGGTTACTACGAAAGTGAACCAACGTCGGATGCGTACAATAATTATATATTAGATCACAAAACCGAGGAAGACGAATTAGAACTTATAGGTATGTTGCTTGAAATACAATAACATGTTAACGACGGTACTGAAGAAATATTCTGTGCAATTTGTAACAATCCTTCGAAATCCAATATATAGCAACCAAAAGTTTTCGTGCATAACTGAAAAACATAGATTTTACGTAATGGTATGAATGTCACGTATTTAACTGTAATTATGAACGGAGTTGCAATGATATAGAAAATTAGGGCATTAGGATAATGAAAAAATGTTCAACGTTGCCATAATAAAATTACAAAATTACAGTACGATAGCGCAGGAAAACTTAAAAAAAAACTTTCTTTCATTTCAGAAAAAAAGTTTTAAGCTTATGTCAATTAAATTATGTTGCTAAGCAAGTCTGTTTAACAACATTATTTAATTGAGATTTTTGTATGAGAGAAATTCAGGGAAATTATACTCTTTTGGAATACTTTCCTAGTTAATCTGCTTAAGTGTAATGCGTCTAAAAAGTCTTGCTTTAAATCACTTTTGGTCTTTTTTACTTTGCAGAACATTCCGTCCCAGTGGATATCGATAAATTAAATAGAGATGTTATCGAACAGGATTACAATATGTGGGACGCATTGGAGAGTTCGAAATGGATCCCCTGCGATACTCTTGAATTGTGCTATTAGCGTAAGCACGATTGCAAAAGATCCACATAAAAGTAATTTGTAAATCCTTTGGATTTTTCGATTCTTAATAAAACTCTTTTCTAAACCACTGTATAGAACCGTGAAACATTGCTTCGATTGACTTCGCAAGTTCCTAATAATAGTTCACTTTTGTTTCGTCTGTTTAAGTTTAAGGAATCGTCTCAGTGTGACCCGTCGAAAAATCACTGATCTTCGCTATTTTTAAAAATATATCGTAATAAACTAATCGGTCTAGTTTTCCGTTTATAAATAAATACATTCATGCCGAATACAAAATGATTTTTTATGGTCATTTATTTAGTATATAATAATTAGATAAATTATTGAAATGACACGTTAAAAAAAAGGTCCTGTGCGATGTCCACGATTGCGACCGCAATTTTGATGTGAAACAAAAATGTCAAAAAGATTATTAATCTGTAGGAATGTCGCTATCGCGCTATGGAGGTTTTTTTAAATTTGACAGAATGGCGGCAGTTTGAACAAAAAGTATCGAATTTAGCCCTATTTTCGACAGTTTTTCGTGAAAAAAAATTAGGAAGATTAAAAAAAAAGCTTCCATAGCGCAATAGAGAATGACGTTAAAAATGTTATCTTAAAATTGAAAATAGATATCTTCAAATCTCTTCCTTTAACAGTGAACGCCGTTTTGAAAAACACCATTCCGAGAAAAACGCATTTAAAGATTGTAGTCCCGCTCCGTTTCCTTTCTACAAGAACCGCTGTAGCGACCGTAATAATTTGAATTTCAATTTAAAAATTTGAGAGAATATTTAGAACAGTGTATCCTATACGATAAAGCAAAAAAATCGATTTTTTGAAAATTTTACGCTGAGACGGTCCCTTAACCATGAAAATTATTTCAATTTCCGTAACGCACGACTATTCCCAAATCCCGTCCGATTACGCCGAGCCCTAAACTTTCGGGCATTATCCATTGACCCTAGCGTAAATCCTTGTCCACCCGGAAGTTGCTGCCCTCGAACGACATTCTGTTGAACCTGGTGGTGAAAATCCAAAATGTTGGAAAATTTTTGCCAAGCACGCCGTAAGTCCTTTGTCGAGCTATAAGGAAGTGTTCCAATCCGTGGTAGACATTTTTTCCTTTCTTTTTGCTTATTTTGAACCATTGCGATTTTTTTGTTTCGATCTGTAACTGATATACTGATTTGTTTAATTTTTTTGCGGTGAAATACCTATCGATAGGGAAGGGTACCTGGCGCCGATTCTGCCTTACGGACTAGAGCTAGACCGTAAGGAAAGAAAGGCAAAAAAAATGAAAGTATAATACAAATTTATCGTCTATTATGATAAAAAAAATAACAATAAGAAATAAAGATTTATACAAAAAAATGTTGTATTTATTGTATTTGCTAGTACATTGCTTTTGTCGAAAATAGATGTATCCGCGTTATTTATTGGGTAACAGTATTCGCATTTTTCATTTTAGTGTTTCATTGTTCACGCGAACTGCTCGACAGTTGAAAAATTCTTTACAGAAACTCAATAACGTATTATTTTTCCAAAGATATTGTCGCTTTATTTTTTTTTCATACATCGTACCGTATAGTGACATCAATACTTATGAAGAAACTCATTTTTGGACAAGTTCGATAGTTCTAAGCGAAAATTCTTTTCACTTCCGGGCCACCTTAACGATAAAGGTGCGAATTTGCATTGGCTTCATCAGCACGTTTATTACGGAATCATCGGTCGGTATCGGCACGGTCAAGTTTTCGAATACGTCGGGCCTATCCAATTCATTTGATTCGGGATGCCATTTAAATCTCTTCATGTTCTCAATCCATTGATTACCACCGAGTGTCGTTTCGTGCGCCATTACAATAGTGAACGGATCGAACAAATCCTGGAAATGATAGATCGTATTTAAAATATAAATGTACTTCTTCGGCCGAATATTTTTACGACCACGATAGCAAAATTAATTTTGTTAGGCAAAGTGGCTTTCTCAGAAATGTTCAACATCTTTTGACAATTTGCGAACAATTATGTATCATTGATGATGATAGACTTTGAAGATATATTCTTGGCTCATATTAATGTTCTCTTACAAACCTGAATGTTAACAACAATGGGTTGTGAGAATATCCCTGCTTCGTTGACTTCAAAAACGTGTTCCAGTCTTAACAGTATACTGTCTTCCTTCCACGGTTCGAGCGTTAGAATTCGTACATTTGGCGGTAACTTCTTTCCCAGTCCGTCTTTCTGCTCGATCGTATCAGTTTCATGAATAAATATGGATAACAAACAGAACTCATACCACGAATTCCTTATGAAAGGAATACAGTTCAGAATGTTTGAGGTTGTGATAAATTTAATTTCATAGACAAAAATAGTAAATCTTCTAATTATAACAATTTTTGTTGAATTGATCAAAACGAATAGAATGTATTTACATGTCCAATCTGTTTGACGAAAACGACTTGTAAGAATATTTGTACTATTTATCAATAATACGTCATCATACTGTACATCATGTACTATATTTGCATACTATGTACAAAACAAAATGTGTCAAAAACTTTTATGTTGAAATTTGGTCTAAAATTTGACGCATAAAATGAATAAAAAAATTTGCTAAATAGAGATGCTCGCCTTCATGCTGTACTTTGCCTTCCAGTCATCAAAACTCATGCCGTTCGCAGGTGTTATCAGAGTCCATGGTCGTAGAGCAAGTTCTAGAGCTGTAGACTTTTCATTGAGGGCTGAACCATCGATGTCGTTCAAGTCACTACCAAACACGAAATGTTGACCTCGGGCTACCAGACCTTTACCGAAAATGGTTTCGTTCAACGCCTCGCCAACACCAAACGCGTCGTCCTTCAGTAGTCTTCTGTGAATCTGGAACATATGTTTACAGTTGGTTTTTCCACTGTGACTTTTTTCCAGTAAGTAGACAATGACATATTGTTGGAAAATGAAATAAGGGTAGTAACCATGAGTTCGATTTCGCCATCCCGCAAACTGGAACCTCCTTCTGAACGATCGACCAACACACTGAGTCCCTGTTTTTTGTCCATATCTTTCAAGGAAATCTTCGAAGTGACCGGATAATAATTTCCAGCGATGGGTTCCGCCAGCTGGAGATTCCAGGTTGGTCGATAATCCTTTTTGCGCTCGAGCATCTCGCGCGCATTGCTATCCGTGTAAAATACTCCGCCGGATACCAAATTACTCGAATACCTAGTGATAACTTCTTTGCCAATTTTATCCCTGAACAAAGAAAGCATTTCATTGCTTTTAAGTGATAAAAAAAAGGAGCATCCATTACGAAAATGTAAAATATGGCGACGGAGAAAAATTGACTCACTCATTAATGGGAATTGGGCCAACGACCCAATTAAATTCTATTCTCTCCTCGCCGTTGTAAATTCTCACTACCTCGCTTATCCAATCGTTTACAGTTAAGTGAAGTTCTTCCACCAATGGACCTGAAAATCGAACTTTTCGATTAATTTGAGAAAACGCCAATGAATTGAGGAAAAGGGATTGAAGTAATAATAATACGGATTGATCGAGAGGCTGAAATATTCATTTAAAAAAGAGTGGTGTACAGTATTAAGAGGCTAGGCTGAAGCAACTTAACTTACTATTATTGCAATGATAAAACCGCTGATCAAACTGTAACTAAACTCATTCAGTGTAAACGTAGTTCAGTCATGACCGATGTTTTTCTTGTCAACCCATTTTTTCATTACTTATTAGCAACAAAAGCGTTATTGTTTCTCAGGAAAGCTCAGCCGAGTTTCAACTAATATGATGATATATTTGAAGAAAACAAAAACTTTTTTTTTAATTTTCCGCCTTGTATTGTATATGTATTTTTTTAATTATATAGACGGAGAAATCTAAAAATATCTATTCTATTCTATCCAATTGAGCCTTGCTTTTGGAGTTCACTGAGGAATGTCATACCTTTGTAAAAGTTCTTCGAAATTTCATATTTAACGTTTCGTGCGATTGGACTTTTGGGTCTGAAGATATAAGCACCGGATGATCGATTTTCGGCGATCTCGTTGTTACCCTCAGCCCCTTCGTAATAATGGAAGGATTGTTCCAATTTCAGGCCTTTCCCGTTTTTCCACTGAACCTCAACATTTCCCACTGAGTTGACCGTTATATCGTACGACTATAAACATTCGTTAAAATAGGTCAACGTTTAGCATTGATAACTTGAATAACATATCAGTTCAGCGAACAATAAAAAACAAGGATGAAAAGAACCTCTCCACCGATCCGTGAAACCTCTTCCAGTGGACCAGCGCTTTCCCCTTCGACCACGTTGGAAATTTCGCTCACGTAAAACGATCGATAACCCAATGCCCCAACCTCATCAGCTCGGAAGACCAATTCGGTGGTAGCTTTACTCCATCTTCCAGGCATTTGGCATACCGAAGAAGGTATAGGTACTAACTGAGTAGTCAGATCAACCCCTAGAGAACAATGGATCAGCTTGATGATGTACATAAATGCAATGTATGTTATAAATAACGGTTATATTATAAATCATTAATTTTTTATATCGTTTTAGTATTCTGGGGATTATTTAATAGGTATAGGAATGATGATGCAACGAAGCTGCTTGTACTTATGCTCAAATTCATCTACAAGCAATTAATTCCTTTGCAAACTTTCTTAAAATGTTGCCCATTCAGGGCTGGTTCAAACGAGGCGTAGCGTACTTTAATATCCAATGATTTAAACCTCATACAATTTTTAGTGGCTTTTCTATCCTGCTTTTTTTTACTAAGAGTACAATAAAGCGCCATACGCGCTATAATGCCACTTCGATCCATGACCGTAAAGGTTTCGAATAAAAAATGAAGTCCTTCAATATTTTGGCAAATCTAATCTTTTTTACGAATCTTTCGAAGTGATAAAGCTATGACTATTATTTTCTACACAGTTGTCTTACCTGCATCGTTTTTGACGCTGTAAGCCTTGCCCTGAACCGGTATTCTGATGTACGGCATCGCCGGCTGGCTTAAGGGATTGTAAATCGTCACCACGAAATTATCGTTCTTCTCCGACGGTTGGCAAGAGCTGATGTTCAGTAAGGGACACGAATGAAATTTAGGCAGGACATTCGTCTCGACATCGATATTCTGAACCGCCCATTTGCTGTGAAATAAAACCAATGAACATTGAGTAAGCGACAAAAATTTGTATTTCCGTGTTTTTGAATTTATATCGATAAACAGATTACCCAAGGGCGTCGGATATCATATCAGCCCCATGGCTCATGCTCTCGTACAGAATTCTCGCATAATCGAAAGCAACGTGTTGCTTCTCGGTCCCCGTGACTGCATCGTGATGCTGCATCACCCCCATAGCCTCGCGGAATTGGTCGAGACGCCGACTAATGCTTTCCGAATTAAGATTCGTCAGTACTGATAATTGTTTCACGATCTGAAAAAAATGCACGATTTTACGTCTTATGGCTATCGAGAGATAACCATGGTAAGATATTGTTTATCCCGGCTTTTAGTATAATATTTTTATCATCAGATGTCGTATTCTTCGGCATCGAATTGCTGGTGAATTTGAAAAATCATAAAAATTCTTAATTCGACGAATAAAAAAATTTCGTATTCGGAATCTGTAAAAATTCTCGTAACACACGTATTCATAAAATCCATAAAAGTCTATCAAATTAGCTACTTTGTATGAAAACGTAAAAATTCGTAAAATTGAGGAATTTTTTTGTTTGCCTTAATATTTTCTTGACATTTTTTCCTTAATGATCAATCTTCTATAATCAAAGTTCAGAAATAAACAAAATATTTTCCAAGGTTTCTAACTTTGCGGAAATAAAAATAAACATATGTTTGTAAAAATGTTTGATAGAAAAGATTGAAGAAACACTCACTTGCAAAAAGTTGTTGCCCATTCTTTCATAGTACTTCAGGGTAGGTCTTGACGAGAAATAACCGGTCCAGTAAGCATGGGGATCACTCGCGTATGGGAAGAAATCGTCGGATTTCGTCGGCCACGACATATTTAAATCATTCAATGATTTCAGATAACACGACGGTGTTGAATAAAATACATTCATTTCGTTGCCGTGCTTTTCATTCGTGTATCTGTAATATTATCACAAATTTAATCATTTACAAATCTGTCGAATTTTGCAATGTTTGGAATGCAACAAAAATCCTTCGTTTCATTTTTCCCAATCCTTCATTTTTATTATAATCTATTTTTTTAAATAATGCTTCGAGGTAATCGGTCATTAGCAAGATTAAGAAAATAAAAGCGTTTAGGATTCTTTCAATTGACAAAAAAATTATATCGCTGTTTCCATCGTTCAAATCCATCAATAAATTTTGTTTTTTCCTGTATTTTCATCACCACCAGATCATTTATTCGCAAATTGCTTTCTGAAAATTTCTAACAATAATGAAAAACAATTAAAAGCATTTCACGTCCCAAATCAGCTGATAAAACGTTATTTACCGTTGAAGTAAAAATAAATTAACAAGCAACGAAAGTAATAAAAAGTAAGTAATTTTCGTTGCATCCCATCGATGCAAAATTGAATGTCGTTGAAATGTGACAAAAGAAGAATAGTCGTATTCTTAAAATGATATTTTTCAGTTCAGCGTAACAATAACGAGCATCCCACATCGTGCATATTTCAAATGTAATTAACCGAGGCCACTAATAAACTCCACTTTAATCATTCCATTATTCTTATCAGCGTTCGTATCTCTTACCTAATAAGTTTATCCAGATTATGAAACCACGTGAACGCGTCTTGATAATGAAAATCATCGCCCATTGTGAGAATAATGTTATTAGTGAGATAATGCCGTGCCTGAACTTGGCAAAATGAGCGAAACAGCTCCACCTGCGTTAATCAATATGTATTAAAAAAGGATAACTATGTCAAGTAATAATATATATTTATTTCAAGATCAATTTGTAAAACGACGATCATCGGTATTTTTTCACCTGGTAACGCGCTAGTGGGCGGCTCGTTATGTTTGCAGGTAAACTTTATACATCACGACATAAAAATTAACATCGATTACTACGTATACGAGGTTTGTTTAAACAATGAGATGACTTATCAAATTTCACAGGCTACGTACATTCGATAGATTTCTATTTTTTTGTGTTGGCACACGTGCCACCAACATAAGTTAGCATTGTTAGTAGTTTTGCATATTTCATTCGTTTTTCACAGATATTAAAGTTAGATGTGTTTTGGTGTACTCGGCGATATTTGAGATCGAAAACGATAATGCACCTGCTCACGCTTCGTTGCTCGTTCGTGATTGTTTTGACCAACAATAACACGGCAATAATGCCTCAGCAACAACATTCACCCGACTTGGCCCCGTGCAACGGTTTTTCCGTTCCCAAAACTGAAAAGAGCCACGTAAGGATAAAGATTTTTCACTATTGAGGAGATAAAGCCCGCATAGCTAGGAGAGCTCGAGGCCATACCAAAACGATGCATATCAGAAGTGCTTCGGGGATTGGAAAAAGTGCCGGCGCAAGTGTTATGTCTGAGGTATATTACCATGAATAAAGAAAAATAAAAAGTCACCTTATTTTTTGAACAAACCTCGTATGTATATCGATATATTATCATTTGAATACCTTATCAGCTTGTCAAGATTTTTGAATGACATTTGAGCTTGCTGATACGTAAAGTCTCCCCCCATCGTTAATATCATATTATTAGTTCGATAGTATCGGGCTTGCTTGTCCGTATATTCGGTAAACGATTTCACCTGTTACAGAAAAACGAACGATTATGTTTGATGCTGACAGAACCAATTTGTACTCCAATGCCGCCCATGTAACGTATTACGGGCTCAAATTACACAATGATACGTTAGATTTCTTATTTTCCTTAATACTGTTATTATATTAATGATGACATCAACACTGTTTTCCTTAATACTGATATTATATTAATATGTTATTATTAATATATGAAAAAACATAGCTGATAATCGTTCAGTCATCAGCCATGTTTTTCATATATTAATGATGACAATATATTTTGATGACATCACCGCTGAGCTGAAAACGCTAAAATACGTAAAATTTGGATGGTAGGTTCCTTTTGTGACGCAAACTCGTGAAAAATAGAAAAAAATTCGAAATCCTCCCCTTAAGGAGACATAACAGAGGAAGTAGCGTTGTTTGAAAATACGTTATATTTTTAATTGAACCCATGAAAATTCGAATTTCGTGTTTCAGGGTTTTTAAAAATTAACACTTAAAGGGGTAAAATTAAGGGCCCAAATTCGTATGAGCGTTTCGCTGTTTTAATTAAATGATTTAATTTGAATTGAAAATTATTGTAATCGCTTTTTAAATTATTGGTTATCAATACATAATAATTTATTTCAGGATTTTAAAAATCATGACTTAAGAGGCTGGAAAATACTCTAACAAAAACTTCGAGTGTATATGCAATTTCAAGCATATTTCGAATATAATTCCAAAACTACATTAATATATATTAATTATTATTAATACTGGGATTGACGTAAGCTATTATTAACTTAAATCATGAGTCGGTATAACCTTAAAAATATGTTAGTCGTGGTTATTAATATTTTTTCTGTATACTCAGATATATAATATAATCAATTCGACAGAATTATGATAAAACAATAAGTAAACGCTTATCATCGATGTTATTGTGGCTAACTCACCCGAGCATCGATATTATTTTCTGGACTATCGACATCGTCGATCATTGGCTCATCATTGCACAGTATATCAAAACAGAATCCCGGAGGTGGCGAATACGTGTTGAAAAGTGCAACGGAAAATAAATTCGCGTTTTCTGAAAAATACACGCCCATTCAGTGATATATCTCATCAAAAGTTTCTGAAGAAGGAAAAAATGGGACTAATAAACAATAGGATTATACAAAAAAATGCTATTTAACAAAAATTGAATCAATTATTGAAAACCCTAATTGGAAAAATATTAAACTCATTATTATCAAAAACTAAACAAAAAACAAACATTTATGACGACAATAATAATATATCGAATGAACTTTCAAGCATTGAAATATTGGCATCTATTATGGGATCAGTTTACCCAAGCTTGAACTGGCTTTCCATATGAATTCGGCAGCTTTATTCGTGAGGCGATTCGATTTATCCTGATAGTCCAAACGTCCGAACAGTAGACCATCGAAACCCATTTGGGCGAACATCGAAGCTTGTTCTCTTGAATGACCGAATGGATCAATCTGCCAGCCTATTTTCGGTCGAGCACATTCCCCTAGGGTATCGTTCAATCGTCTGTGATCGGGAAACAAGACGATCGTTACTTTTTTTAAAAAGTCATCACATATATAATAATTAATGTGCATTAATATGAATAGAAATAACCACTTGATGATTGTTAATGTAGATATTGAGAACTAATTGATTCCTACTTGCTTTTCTCAGAGAATTTATATTTAGAACATTTAATGTCATGATAATTATTACGATACGAGAGAACTTGAAACTTAAATGAAAAAAAAAACAATTTTTTTAATGAATTTTTTGAGTACACATGTACTTAATATTCACCTGAAGCCCCAAGTGTACTGATCGATCATCGAATGATAGTGAGTTACAGCCTCGTCGTTCATACTCCATCCTCCACCGATTATTTCCAATCTTCCGTCATTGATGAATGATCTTACTTCATCTTTGGTTTTGTCGCTCTGCTTTTCCCACCATTTCCACAGAAACGCAGTTTCCACGTAAATGAATCTACCAAACAGACGAATTTTCAAATTCCCCGGTCACCAAAAAAAATAATGGAAGTTTGGATCGATGGAAAAGCAATATATTTTTCTTCACTTTTTAAATTATTGTTATTATACAAAATTAAACGATGCAAATTTTTTTCGAAGCCCTAAGTAAACATGTCAGAAAATGGTGCATATTTCAAATTTTTCAAACATGTTTCATCTTCATTATGATGTTAAATCATAAACTGCATATTTCTTATAAAACGCTACACAAGAATCGTGAAAAATGTTTAAGTAATTGCTATGGCTCAAATCCGCATACAAATTTTAGGACAAAAAGAAAGTATATTTACATTTAAAAATATACAAAATAGACAAAAAATTACACTCACTCAACTCTGAACATTACAACTTTATGTAAGTGAATTTTTCGGTTGGTAAATAATAAATGTATGTAACATAAACATAATATCCCAATTGTTCAAAAATAATCATTCAAAAACTAGAACATCATATACTTCATTTTTTTAATCAGCTTCAATTATTCCATTTACTTTTCTTCCTTCATTAATACCTATCGATATATTTCAAAATTTGCTGACGTACGAGTCAGCAAATTTCAGCAAATTTCGTTCTTTAAAAAAAATATAATGAATTACCATACAAAAATTAATTAAAGGACAATAATGAATACTTGCCTTCTTTCGGGATGATCACGGAGCGCTTCGATCACAGTATCAATGATGTACTGTACACCCGCTTTTTGGTACTTCGATTGGCTACCATAGTAATATTGATCAACAGTTTTCAACCAGCCGACATCGTCGTGTGTATGTGGCACAATATGGACATTGAGTTTTGTCGGATCCACCTTAGGGCAGGACTAGATCGAAAAAAGTCGCGTTGAAAAAAAAACAACCACTAATCAAGAACCAGAAGAATAATTTTTCAATTTTGACAAAAAATGACCACGGAGAATGAAAAAAAAAAAATAGTTTCGCAAGAAATTGAAAATAAATCAATTGTTTAATTTGTGATGCTCCATGCACATCAATCGTATAAAATGTACACAAAACAACGAGAGTATAAACAATTTTTTAGCATTATATAATATACAATACTATATATCATATATATAAACAAATATATAATTGTATAATAACAATTAAATCTACTATTACACATCAAATCTAAACAAATGCTTAAAATTAGGTAAATAAACAGATAATCAACAGATTGTATATGTGTAAATTACACATAAACAAATTCGAGAGCAACATACCTCGTAACCACAGGTGGGTTTGACATATTGCGTTCTGATGTGTGCAGTCCGTCCGCACGAAAAGACGTGAAGAAGAAGAAGACAGAAGAATGAAAATGATGTACGTGACGTGGACATCGTGAAGCCCGCTGTTCACGGTCCTAGAGCCTAATGCGATAATGGTAGCAATCTTGTCTCTATTTATGGCGATTTGTTGCTAACCAACGAGCGTGTAATGGTAGCGAACGACCTCTTACTGCCCCTTCGTCGTATACACAACCAGACCCGATAATACCAAAAGATACACGCGCACAGATAATATGAGTGTATATAAAAACCGATGCCGTAAGAAATACGAGAACGAGAGAGGGACGATGGAATACGAAGGAGAAGACGATACGAATAAGAATGAAAATCACGGAATATTGCAAATGATCGATTCATTGATACACGATTAACGAGTACAGTAACGATTTTTGGAATATATATGTTTTAAATGTTTATTTATTTACTTTATGAACAGTAAGATTTATTTTGTGTAGTAAAAATAAATTCAATATTTTCTGGAGACCACCAATCATAAAACAGTATAGGAGCTCTGAGCCCCGATGATGCAGACTGTAACGTTTGCAAAACTTCGGCATAACGCTGATTCTCGATACAGCCAGAAGCGACAAGTTTTCATAATGATGTAAAGCGCCGTGTAAGGAAACTAAAATCATAAACTGTCGCAAAAGTTTGTTTAGTACGAAATCTCATCTTTCGACGCCATCTAGTGTTACCCAATTTGACTTATACAACGCGAGATATAGATAACTAAAGCCATCTCTTGGGAATATAATGGATTTCTTTATACTACGCGTAATATTAACCATTTAGGGCTTTAAAAAATTACATTGTTTCTCCATTTCACCAATTACACGGTTCTACTACAGTTGTTCGTTTTACTACTGCTCTAATCGGTGTATCGATTAATCGATATACATATATATGCGAAGGCTGTTTGAAAAATTCTCCACCTCACCCATAAATGAAGGTAGTATGCCAATAAAGTTTCAAGAATTATGCCAATAAATCTATACTGGCACGATAACGTCATGTGTCAGTCAACCCTACGCCAAATTTCGATAAGTTGCAATGCTCAATGATTTTTCAATAAATGTTTAAAGTTGCCAATCCGCCGCTCTTGTGTGAGAATGGAGAAATTGGAGAATTAGAGTATTTGTTTTTTTTTTAATAAAAATCCGTGAAATTCATATTGGCTATAAATTCAGTACAATGTAATTTTCAGTTGTAAAATAATTGCCTCTTAAAAGGTTAGGATGAATTTAAAAAAACATTGGAGCCTTGCAAAGTATACTTATACGTTTCGATACTTATACCGACCGTTTTTTGAATGAAATTTAAAAATAAATTATTCCTCGACGTACCGGAATTATTAATTTTTATATTTATCATCAAATGTCTATCATTTCTATCAATCTTGTTCGTATCGAAGCAGTTTGACTAAAATAATGGAATAACGTGATTGGTTAGAATACTTTGTCAAAGTATCAATGAGGAAAACAACGGGCTTCACCGGAACAAAATCAGAAACGTTCAGGAACGTTCAACTGTACGTTAGACCGTACAGTACACCAGTGATGATTAGATACGCTGAGTTTTGTTCTCCTGCAGACGTAACTCTGATAGTGGATCTTACATTATGAAAACAAATAAAGCAACGATCGAGCCCCCTTAACGCAAGCATGATAAAAGTACGAAACAAGATTATATTCAGGATTTATTTATTCGTACTCAGATGTATATTGCTATCTCGGACTTCGATATTTTAAATTGATTTTATATCGAAAAATATCAGTCATCAAAATGTCATCGCCAGGAAAATCGTTCGTTACGACAAACTCTAATTCTTAGAAACTGAAAAAGAAATTGAAAAATAATTTGTAGAATTTGCAAAATTTTTCAGCAGCGATAATTCATTAAGCTACTTCTTCTAAGATTGCAAAACGGTTAAAGTTCCGAAAAGCCCATACCCCGGATCGACTTGAAATTTGGTATACATACGTTTTGTGATCTCCTGAATATGAACATAATAATCAAAATTCCCGCAAACCACATCTTCAAGGTCAAAACTCAAAAAAGTCAGTTCTTCTAGATTATTTCAACAACTATCGATTTGAGACAAAAATATTTCAAAAAGAAGTTGTAGATTATGCGTAAATGCATATTTTATGGTGTATACATTTTTTTCTTAAAACCATTTTTGTTCGAGAAAAACACGATAATTCCCAACCCGATTTATCTGGTAGAGGAAACGAAATTTCCAATTGTTTCCAACCCAAACAAACCCAAATAACCCCAAACCCAAACAATTTCGAACTTTTTTTTGTGTTTAAGTTGGGAATTATTGTGTTTTTCTCGAACAAAAATGATTTTAGGAAAAAAATGTATACAACATAATACATTCATTTTTGCATAATTTACAACTTTTCTTGAAAATATTTTTATCTCAGATTGATAGGTGTTGAAATAACTTAGAAAAACCGCTTAAAAATCAACTTTTTTGAGTTTTGACCTTGAAAATCAAGTTTGCGAGAATGTTTATGATTATATTCGTGTTCAGGAGACCAAAAAACGTAAGTATACCAAATTTCATGTCAATCCGGGGTATGGGCTTCTTGAAACTTTACGCTACAAAACTGCCGAAAAACAATCGAATACTGTGTATCAAAGAATTTTTCTATTTTTGACGCGTGAATGAATTAAAATAATTTTTCGAAAATCCCCTTGCGATTGGAACGTTCATTATGAAACGAAAGACACGAAGGAAACAGTTAGGAGACGATTGAGGAGAGGAAGTTCGCAAAACTATCACCAAAACGTTAAGAAAATGAATTTTTATTGGTAGATAATAAACAAAAGTGCAATGACGCAGCAAAACGAATCATAACAACTTAAATTGATGTGATACATAGTAGATATACATATTTATATATATATATATAAGTAGTGGTACGAAGCGCTGAGTATTTTAAAGCCATGCAACTTCACCGAATATCGTCAATGCACACCATTTCTCTGAAACGAGGTTTTTTCATTTATCGTATCGAATATAAATAACTTGGACACGGAAGAAAAAAAGATAACACCTGATTCCGCGCCATTCATGAGATTCACTGCAAAATTTTTTCCACTTCCGAATTCGAACCAACTTGAAGAAGGTGGACAAAGGAAAATCCGATTTTTTCCCGTACCAATGTAAATCGTTGTTCATTCGAAAAATATACACAACGATCTCACCATCTTTCCTGCGAAAAGAACATTGTCATCGGATTTTCAAAAATTCTCGACGGATCTTCGATCGGAGAAAAAATGAGTTTGGGTTTTTGAGTCTTCCATGGAGTTTCCAAAGCTTACCTCAACAGAATCGTACCTCTCTAAAAATCTGAATACGCGATCGGCTCCTGTTGCTTTTCGAACGTAACGGGTCGATAAAAAGTTTGGGTCTGGTCCCAACCCCTTGGAGCTGTGTTGTAATTCGTCAGAGTTTGATAACTCGCAATTTTTGGACCTTGGTACGTACTCTCGCACAGCTTGCTGTTACCTGAAATATCAGATATAAAAAAGATTGTTTATAATCAATTTCGCAAATATCAATGATCCCACGATTCGACGAGTATCGATGGAACGAATCAATCGAGATTTTCTCGTAACGACGAGCCAGACATTTACATAGAGAATCTTGCAGATTTATGAAAATAGAAATCAAGTCGTTTTTTTTATCGATATGATAACATTTTATCTCGAAATATTTTAGCGATATTACGGAGAGCGACAAATAGAAAAATATGTGTAGGCCTGCCAAAAAAACATAAACGACAAATAAAATGTCAAGAATTATTTTTCTTAGTTTTTCAGTTCATCGGTTACTTTGCATAGGCAATGCAATGAATCAGGCGAAAGTGAGAGCATATATATGTTTTGGGCGAAAGCGCAAAATTTATTGGCCCTAATCAAGATATTTGGGCTAATAAATTCATTAAATTTTATAAATTGAATATATTCTATTATTTTATATCTTCATAGCGTCATCCGTTTGATTTTAACACGTAAAAATGGTCAAGTTATTTTATTCAAATTTTCAATCTCAAGGTTGGGGGTTGCTATCAGCAAATTAATTTTTTTTAACTTGAAATATCTTTTCATAAAAAAAAAAACTACGATTGTGATATAGAAATTGACACATTAGGAGAATAAAATGGATTAAACGTGAAACATGGTAGTAAACTATGATAGATATTTTCTTTTTTTAGATTAGGATACAATTTTTGTTAGTAGCTGAAAACCATTGGATGTAGTTTTCTATTGGGCTGCGATCAGATTTTGAGACGATAGAAGGTAATGGATGGGTGATATAGTTATTTATTAAAAGTTGAAAAATAAAAAGCAGCCTCATAATTATCATGATTAATATCTGTTTTGAAAAACCTTACGAAGAAGCACATGCCGGTTAACTTGCCTACGTCAGCATAGAAATTGGGCGAAGGTGCACCAACGAGATTCTCCAAAACGGGAGTATTCCGCAAGTGTTTCATGGTGTCGATAATTTCTTCCTGAGATGCGACCATAGCGAGTACCATAGACTTGGTTTGATCGTTGTTACGATTTTCATCATTGCCTGGACAATTGTCGACGTCACCATTGCGGAAGCCAGGCGGAGCTTCGAATCGTTCCGAGGACTCGTCGAATTGTCTGACGTACATTTCGTACTCGTCCATCATCGTATTCGAGGTAGCCCTTGTATCATTTCCATTGTGGCAACTCTGAGACTCATTATCGTAAACTGTATGATAGGCTTGACGATAATTCACTTCGGATTCGGAGTCATCGAAGGAATCGTCGATCTCGTCCTCGGTCGATTCGTATTCCTCGTAACGAATGGTACGACCGATAAGATTTTGAATCGGTTGACCATCGTAGCCATTCTTCACTGCGTAGCCGTTTCCCTCGTAATTCAATGCTTGGTTGTTATTACCGTTGGACATTCTGAAAGAATTGGTTGTCTTCTTGGATGGCAGATCGCGTCCATTGGTGGCTGGTCTTTGTACTTGTGACTGCGATGTCTCGAAGAATCTCGATATGTCGTTATCGAGCGATGGACATTGCTGTACGATCGGTATAATCTTCGGGCTGATCTGCTTGTACTGGAGAGTTGGTCGACAAGTTTTTTCGAACTCTTGGATCAGCTGTTTCACCGGTATCGGCGTGTACTCGCCGTTGTCCGTTTCCGGTACTTGCTGAGACACGCGACACTGGTTCTGCTGCTGATGATGATGATAATGATGATGATGCTGATGAGAGTGAACGTGAGGATTCGACATTTGACTCCCGATGTTATTATTTCCTCTGCCATTTGAGGATTCTCGATTTAAACAATTGTTGGAGCAACTGGTCAATGACGTTACTCGCCCATTTCCGTTATGATGGTCGCTGTTAGTTAACGGGGGATTGAAGGACATGACGCGCTTCGATTTCTCAACTGACACCCCCCTTTCTTCGTTATTGCCGGTCAGATAATCGGGATCGGTACCAACTGCTACTTCCCTCAAATAGATTTTCTTCACTTCGACATACTTCTTGTCATTACCGTTCTCCAACAGGTGGTAAGCGCGCTTCTGATCGACCCCTAGAACGAAGCCGGTTTCCCTTTTTTTCTTTTTCGTTTCTTAGACTTCTAGTTTTTCGGTCTCTTTTCTAGATCGGGAAACGCTCTACTTTTTGTTATGAAAACTCATGCTCGCTGGGTTAATGATACCTGGTTACTTTGCCGAGAGGAAACGATAGCGAGCGATTGATTTAGTGAGAAGCAGTGGCGAAAGAAATGCGGAAAATTGTAGTTTATATTAACTTCCTCGTTGTGCAAATGCGTCATTTTTCAAGTACAAAGCGAGTGAAATATTAAATAATCCAATATTTTCTTTAATTTAAACTTACGTAGTACGTACTTTACAAACGTAAACAAGTGATTAATACTCATATATTTTTCTCTGATCTTATGAAAAAAAAAAAAACAGATCCAGATTTGTACTGGTCTTCGAGATAAGGTATCGCAATGTATAATCGATGGGGCCTCCTCGATTGTAATAACAAGTTATCCATTACAGGCGATCAAACATCGCGTGTTTTGATGATTTTTTATGAGATTGAGAGTCGATAGTGGCACGATACAACACGGGTCTAAGATGATCCGATAGATTTAGAACAAGATGGCGTTTCCCTCTGACATGATAATAATTGAAAACAATAGATATAGCTATGTGTATATATGTAATATGATTCATTGGTTTCATAGTGTGAAATTCAAAAAATGAATCATGAAAATTTTTAACTTATTAAAGTTGATAATTGTTTGAAAAGGTAATAAATTGATATATTACATGAAATATATCGGTTCATAAATTACCTGATAAGTTAACGTAATTGCATATTAATGTAATTAACGTTAGTTAACGTAATTAACGCAATTGCATTGAACGTAATTTCATGAAATTTCACATTTCATGAAATTATGTTGTATAAGGTGATGCCTTTTACTAATTGAGTTATAAGCTAGTATGAGCTAGGTAATTACGTTCATGAAATTTCATGTCAGATTTCAAACGCGAAAACACCTGCAATGTTTGATTACCAATATCTCGAATACAGAGCGGTGAAAACTTTTTTATTTTTTCACGTAAATACTGAATAGTTTCCTAACTTCCTGCTCAAAATAAATTTTTAAAATGTACAACGCAACAAAAACAAAATTAATAAAATTCTATATAATATACCAAGTGGTCCTTCTTTTATGCCAGGTATTATATGATTATTAAAAATCATATCGATTTACTTGGCTCCACGATGAGATTGAAAATTTTTGTCACAAAACCTCACCTATTTTCTGGGGTGTTCGGCTATCCAATGAGAGATCCAGCGTCAAGGGATTGTAAAACGGTTTCGTATCGAAATTCGGAGCTGGCGTTTGCACTGCTGCCAAAGATTGAACATCAACGAATTTTGAATTGTCATTCGAAATTACATCGAGGTTAGACGAGAAATTCAACTTTGTAAAATTACCAGGGGTCGTCGGCGTTTGTTCCTTGTCAACCACCCACTTTTCCGAGCGTTTTCTGCGTTTAGCAAAGATTTCAGCGCCTGCAAAATAACGATTTTTAAAAAAGTAATCGTCGATTCTCTTGAGCTTTGGAATGTATTCTTTGTTACTGATATTTGTCGAACGTAGCCTTCGTTCAATATCTACATTTTTCACTTTGTTAAAGCTGAATTTGAAGAACAATTTTTCAAATAATTTTTATATGCCATATAATACTGAAAGGAAAATAAGTGATAAATAATGATTTTTATACGAAACATCAGGGATCACGCGAATTTGGTGTTTTACGAACGAGTGATTTGTTAAAATCGTTTTTAACATTTTGTCACTTTTGTGCATCGTTTTTATCAATTTTCTATTTTTTCACATCAATTTTATGATTTTACCACATACCCAGTTCCGCTTTATCATTTTTCCATTATTCTATATAACTTGAATCATTTTTTCATTACCTCGTCCTTTTTTATTGTTGAGATCGCGCACGATGTCGAAGAGTTTTTCAGCATTCAACGGACTTGTACCTACGTTGACCTCTTCCCCAAGAGCTTGAATGCCATGAATATCCATAACTTTGCCATTCGGATTCATCACGCATTTCAGAGGCACTTTGTCCTTGATAAAAAGAAACGAACGAATATGTAACATTTATATATAGTACTGGATAAAGTAAATTATGGAAATTGTACAATTATAGCACGAATGGCAATCTCTGAAATGAGATATTCAATCTTTTTCGGAAATTTCAGAAATATCTCATTTGAGGAATCCAATCGATCTTTTGAAATCTCTAAAATAAGATATCTAATCGACCTTCGGAAATCTCTAAAAATGAAATAAGCAATCGACCTTTGAAAATCCCTAAAATTAGATATATCATCAATCTTTAAAATCAAGTACCAAATAAAATTTTAGAATGCTCTAAAACAGAAATAGAAATTTTTTGAAATAAGACATCGAATCGACTCGCGCTGATCACCTCTCGCGTACATCTTTCGTCTTTCACACCAGAACTCATCACGAATTTATCAGGCATTCTTCAATACATTTTTAATTAAATGTATTTATAAATAAAATAGAATACCTTGTAAACCGGTGACGCAGGTTCTTCGTCTCCTTCGTCTCCTAAACATTAATCGTCGCGTATTAACAAAACAATTGCAATTAATAGAAACATAACCAGTGATTTCTCATTGTTTTTTTTTGTCTTCGATTATAGTAACAAAAATGATTATTTCGAAAAAGTGTAAAACGCACTTTCGAAAATTTCAATAGTCATTTGCGAGGTTTAAAAGAAAAATGAAACGAGGAAAAAAAGAGAAAAGATCGAAGAAATATACCATTGCCATCGTGAATCCACTTAACGGAGCGTTTCTTTCGATTAACGTACATCGATTGACCCTTGCTCTTCATGTTTTTGACGTCGCTCAAAGAATACGAGATTCGCCGAGCGAGCTCAACCTGATCTTCGACCGTTGGATGCGTGGATGCGTAAAAGCAGGATGACGCGTACATTTTCTCTTGAAATTACAAAATATTGATACTATCGATCATCCTCGCAGTCTAATTTCATTCGAAAAATGCGATGCACTTACTGTTTCGAGTTTGCAGCATTTCCGTCGTGTCCATAGCTGGCGTTAGCAATTTTTGCAAATTTATCGGTGTCGCCTCGCCACTCTCCTGAAGTACAGATTCAGGGTCAATCAAACAAAAATACAAAAACGAGCAAGAATTCGTCATGCATGTGAAATGTCGTTGATAGAACTGGTGATCGTTGGAGTACAGGAATATTTTTAAAAATGGACAAGTTCCAGAAAGTCTACATTTGGCCTTGAAGAAACTCTGGAATATTTATTAAATTGAATGAATTATTTCTCATTCGTTTTATACATTTATTTATTAATGGAAGATTACTGAGAATTTTCGTTTTTATCGGGTGAAATGAACGGCTGATTTATTTATGACCAAATAACTTTAAATAAATTTATTAATAAACCGATAACTCAATAAGTCAAATAAACAAATAATGAAATTAAATAAGAATTAAAACAAATTAACAACTTCACATAAAATTAAACTGACATCAATAAATATAATTTATTACAAATTATATTCAGAATCTTCTTGACAATTTCACAGAATTCAACGTTTCTTTCGATTATTTATTTATTCAATTTTTATCGAAAAGTTAACGGCTACCAATTTTTACGTGGGATGAAAAATATATGTTCCCGTTTTTCACCGGACACAAAATGCGAGGGTAAACAAAATCGAGAAAGAAATAAATCTTACCCAGCGAAATAATACAGAAGGATTCCTTTAAAATTGATTGAACTTTTCGATACAACTGTACAGCCAAAAGATCCGTAATTAAGCAGCGTAGGAAGCTTGGCAGTTAAAACCCATCCTGTCGTGTTATTTTATTTTTCGAATTTGTTAGTGCCAATCCTTAGATTTCTACAGATGAGCTTTGCATTTTCAAGAAGTGCTTTCTTCTCGGTGTATTTTCGCATCAGCATGCAGATAGCACCAGCTGTCGGTCATAAATTACGAGCTTTTTTTGCGTATAACGAAAATTTCGTAGCTTTTTGTTTTTCTTCGTCAATCCCTCGCTATGGAACTCACCATGTCGAAGTGTAGTATCTTCGAGGTCAAGCTTTCAAGGAAGTTTCTTTTTACCGGATCGTGCCTATCGGATGGTTTGAATCCGCGCGAACGAATTACAACATTATCGGCGGATACACTACGCTGCAAGTTATTGAGAGTTTGAGAATTCCAGCTCAAACTCTTACTATCAACATCCTTTGAGGCGGACGATTTGGCCCGATACCACTCTTGATTGGTCACGATATTGTGCTTTGTGCTACTTATCGTTCTGTTGGATTAGGAAACGAACCTTAATTACTACTTTGAAAAATATTATACCAATACCAAAGAAAAAATATTTCGTTTTGCTACAAAGACAACGTTTCGTACTCTTTTAGCCACTTTTTAGTGATATTATATTTGCCTATTTCAAAAAAAGTTCATACTATGTTCACGTTTCGAACCATGTGTGTATTATGTTCATTCTTCGAGCTATATCAGTTTCGTATTCATAATTCGTGCAATCTTCATATTATGTTCACGTTTCTAATAATATTATAGTACATTATCTTAAATAATATTATATCGTGTTCAGATTTTGGACAATGTTCATATTTCGCAAAATATCCATATTTCCGTTCATATTTCCTTTCACATTTGGAACGGCAATCGTATAATGAATTTCGTTCATGTTTCAAACAATATTCATATTATGTTCATATTTTGAACAATGTTCATTCTATATTCATATTGCGAGCGATGTTCATATTACGCCCATATTCTGCACATCTTTCCTATGTAGCTTATTACGAATGATTGTTCATACGTATTGCATTCCATCCCTAGACGATTAGTTCCGCTATAAAAATCTTAAAAATAATCATCTCCATTCGCTGTTCGGTCAAAAAAAAAATGTATGCGATACACTCGCTATTCAATGGACCTTCAACTTCAAAAACGTTCATGGATCAATCACACGCTCAAAGAACCGTAAAATCTTTTAAAAATCTTCCACAATTGATCATATCGGTAATTTCGGACCAAGAAAACGATTCTAAGAATAATCGCTACCGGAAAAATTAGCTAAAATTGGTTTCGCCATGTTTGGCTGTCAAGTAGAGTTACTCGATATGAAATTATCATTATTAGCAGACTTGGATGTTCGTTTATCCGAGTTTGAGAAGGTCTAATTGGGGACAATGAAGGATTACCCACGGACAGCCTCATAAATTGTGAATTTAAGGAATGCAGAAGAGAAATGGCGATCCCGATAAACGCGAAGTGGCGAACGATTGATGCTCGAAGAAAATTGGTACGCAACGGCGAACGTGGTGCCGATCACGAGACAAGTAAGCCAGTTATCGCCAGTGGATTCGCGAGCCGGGTTGAAAATTGGTTACCTTCCAACATGCCAATTAATTCCGCGTTGCGGCATTGGCACGAGTACAACAAGAGGTTCTGTGCGAAAGAAATGCTAAATTTATCTGTTGTAACGTAATACGGTAGTCTGGTAGCCGGGGCAACCTCGGTAGCGTAAAGTCAACGGAATCGTGTCTACCTTGCCGAGAATCGAGATCACACAGTCCTCGAAGAAGCGCGAGATCCCGAACGAGAAAGCTCCGACCGAATATATCAAGCAAATAGATCCAAACAAACCCAACTTCTGTGCCGTCGCGGTTTCTGCGTCGGCGAAACATTCGCTCGCCACCTTCCTATCGAAGTTGTACCCGCCTCGATCGACAGTTGCTCCATACGAAAATAGAATCACCGATAGTCGAACCTTTTACAACGTCGCTCGAAATAGAAGATTCTTTTTTTTTTCTTTCGGTTTTTTTTCATTCGGAACGCGCTTCATATTTATTTTCACTAATGGTTCCTTATTGGTGAACCTCTACGATTGAGAGTTATCGATCAGCAAACTTGAAGCTCAGAAAGACCCACTTTTTTCGTGGCATTTAACATCACGATTTTGGCGGAACGTTCGTTCCATTTCAAATCTAATTATAGTTCTACGAATGTCTATCGAAACGAAAAGAAAGGCGCGGAAATGATCGTTTGGTGTGTGATTACATCGTCACAGTATTAGTGACCTTTTGACCTTTCAACCTAGAGCACTTCGATTATTTTTATTTTGCTAAAAACTATGTTATTAAAATGTATATTTAATTATTTTTTAATTTTAATAACATTAAATTTAATATATTTTTGTATTTTTGGATATCACATTTTTTGCGGAAAATTATATTTGCTTTAGCTTTTAAACATTTATATTTGCTGAAAGTAATATGGATGAATAAAAATGATGAGGTAGACTTTATAAATTCACGAAAAATATATCTATGTATTTCGTCACTCGTCATTTAATTCTCATATTTTTTATTGTCAGAAAAATGAAAAAAATCGTATATTTATTCCTTTAAATGAGAACATCTAGGTTAGGTGCACTGGCAATAGATGTAAAGATCAGTCAAATTCGGATTTGTTTACGATCTATAGAAAAATAATAAAATCGTTGAATCATCCAATACTTCCAATGAAAAACAAAAAACGGATATTTTTCCTGATCAAATCACAAGTTCCCCGTACTAATATTTATTGAATAGAATTCGAAGAAAAATTCAATGTCTGTAAAAACATTCAAATTAAACTGAATGTCTGAGATAGACAAATATTTTAATATTGCGATAGAAACATTGTGACGTCAAAAAAAAACATGATTTTCGTGAGACAAAACAAAACGTTCCATCACGCTTCGAGTATTAAATATAATACGACGTAATATATCGTAAGTGAGTTCCAGCAAACGTCGGACAGGTTTTTATTTATCTTCGGGCTTTTCCATAGTTATTTTGATCCAGCAATTGCGTTGAAAAGATTTCTACTCTCGCTTTCTCTCTCCCTCTCTCTCGCTCTCTCTCCCTCCCTCCCCTTTTCTCTCTCCCTCTCTTCTCTCTCTTGTGGATCATGAAATCCGATTTCGGACGTTCATACACTAAACATTTTTGTTTTCCATAAAAAATGTGTTCTAGTAATTCATCAAAAAAAGAAACAATTCCACTCAAAATAGTTTTACGCGTGAAAAAAAACCGTTTTCGTAACTGTCCAAGTGCGAAGAATATGACAAGTGAAAAAACAGTTTTATCCAAGTCCTAGTCTTTTGCATTACGTTCTTCTAATCACATTTTTTTAAGCGTTGAATAAAAGAAAACTTGAATTAAATAGGATTCATGTTTCTTGTCGATAATAAAAAAATGCTGAAGAACAGACCAGTAAATCTGAAGTTAAATCCGATTAAACACTACCTGAAGTACAGATCAATTAATACAAACAACCGAGTCAAATTAATCACAAGAATGAAAAAAGCACTAGTACTAAAAAAAGAGTACAACACTGCCCAATGAATCGGAAGAATAAGATTGTGACACAAAAAAAAGGATACGAAAGTGTCGTCATCGGGACCTCGATAATAAAATCAGCTCATTACACGAATGTGGATTACTTATCGAAAGATGCTCTCCTCATCTCCGAGCTGTCTAGCCAATGAATTTTCCGTAATTCTTTAGTTTTTCTTCAAGCACAATGTCGGAATAAAGATTAAGTATAAACTTGGTAGCTCGAGAGCGCACTGTCCGCATCGACGTGGCCGAAAGCCCACAAAGCCACCGCGAGAGGATCGAAGATTTTCATCTTGCAAAATATTGCTGCTTATACATACATACGTAATAATAATAGTAAGAGAGCTACGGCTCCACTCTTGTTCCCGTGATCAACGCACCGGGCAAACCGAGCGATTTCAAAATCTGCCGGCTCAAAAGAGATCAATGACGGATTCTAGGAATAACAGTAGAAATTGTATCTCCCTCTTTTCTCACCGCACCGGCCAAGAAACGCCGACACGTGTGTTTTATAATCGCGTTCCTGACGAATCGAGGCACGAAAAAGAATAATAACGCTACGTGTCGTGAGTGTATATATGTCTCGTTTGCTGAAAAACAAAGCCTCCTTAATTTTTCCATCCACATCGTTCAAAAAGTTTTTGTCATTGCCGAGCTATTTGCAGCTGCTATTCTCCAATTCACAACGTGAATGAACAACGAATAAACATACTTTCTCGTAAACGAGCGATAGTTACGTGTCGATTGCTCCTCCGTGATTTTAACGATAAACGAACGAGCACGAAAACACAGGAAACCGTTGAGTCAAGAATGACCTTGGTCACTTTTACAAAACGAGTGCCACGTCCGGACATAAGCCGACGAAAAAGAGTGTCATGAGGAACGATGTACATTGTGGTTAAAATAAACAAAATAAAAAATGTCGGACCACCGAGTAAATATCTCGAGCACGTATTCGCGGTGTTTCTTAGCTCGTGAGGGATTTTAGATAGTCTTCGAGCTGCACGGCACTGCTATTTCTAACTTCCCGTATCACGGTTTTCTGATTTTTTTTTTGTTGCTCAATATTGTTTTCGGGTATTTTGATTATCGTGATCGGTTACCGTGATCGCAATAAATAACCGACGTGGCCGATCATCGCAAAATTTATCATACTATACGTACGTGATTGCATGCATGTGAAGGAACTTTTACAATTTGTTTTTGTTTTCCCGTAAACGTTTAACGCGAGAGCTACGATATACACAAATAAGTATCACTTCAATAATCGCCAATAACTTCGAATCGATGACACAACGGACTTTCCTTTTTCTTTTCCAGACTAGAAAAATCGCTCGATTTCCGACTTACATACAGCTAACTCTACACCACGAGGATGTGTGCTTTATAATAGCGGCCCAGTCGCCTCTATAAACTTCCCAACAACTTGGGTCGCGCGCGCTGGTAAAAATAGACCACCAGAAGCAGCGACACCTCAAAATTTGTTGTAGCTATGTTTTTCCCGCTCTTGCATGCTCTTCCTCTTGGCTTGGGTTCGATAGCCGAACAATCGAAGAATCGGCGTTTTGATCGCTCACACGTACGTACATTTCCTATCTGATGTAACTAATTGATTTTCTTTTCCATCCGATCTCGTCGAAACTTGAAAGAAACTTTTAGGTTAGGTTTTCTTATTCGAAAGATTTTTTATATTTTTTGCAGTGACAAGTCTTCTCGACCTTGATTCGATGGTCGAACAATCGAAGGATCGACGTTTTGATCGCTCACACATAAGTGCATTTCATGTCTGGTGTAACTGATTTTTTTTCAACTAGATCTTTTCGAGATTTGAAACAAGCTTGCAGGTTAGGTGTTCCTGCCCGACAGCTTTTGTTACACTTTATCGACTGAAATATTACTGGAACATTCGCAACTGCGTTGTTTTGGTATCAACGTCTGAGTTCGTGCACTACTGAGAGGCACGTAGGGACTTCCGGTGTCAAGTTTGAGCAGTGAATAATATTTTGAGAGGAATTATTTTAAAGACGCGTGAGAGCAACGAGATCCAGTTAATATCATTTAAAAAATGATCCGATCGGAATAACCGTCAATTATGAAGAACATATAGTTAGAAAGAATTTATTATCACGTACTCATCAGTGATCAGCAAAAGATTCGTCGTCAGTGCTATTACAATGAATTGTAATATCGACTAATAAAATATCTTTTATTCCCTTACACGAAGCAAATCCTTAATCCCAATCATCGAGTTTTGTGTCGCGAACGATATCCGTATTATCTCGAGGAAGATCCTCAGCAGTGTCCTTAGTCGAGCGAACGATTTTTTTCTGTTTCTTCCTCTTCTTTCTTTCTTCGTCTCGTTTCAATCTCTCCTCCATTTCTTCTACGGGTATATCGAGATCGCTATCATCACTAGTGTCCGCAATCCTCTTGTTTTTCTTAGCTTTACGCAGCGTGGGCAACCGATAGTCGGCTACTTGATCGTTCTGCGTCAGAAGCTTCATTTTTTGCGACGTGTGAAGTTTGTACCAGGATTCGTAGAATTTAGACAACGGGGTTTGTTGGCTCTTGATACTATTCTCCCAATTTCGTATTGCCGAGGAATCCTTCAGATCGAAGACTATTTTGTTACGTTCGCGTTCGATAAATTCGCGATTCTCGTTGATCTTGTCCAAGAGTTGCTTGATCTTTCGACAAAAGTTTGCCACGCGACATTTCTTCAAGAATGCTTTCAACTGAAAAAAATAAGGTGAAACATTGAATTTTTTATATTGAAAACAATATACTGGAAAAACACGGCGGACAAAAACTGTGGAAAAGAAGCTGGATGAAAAACACATGGCGAAGAAAAAAATAGATTTGAATAGTTTCGTAGAAGCGAAATTTGCTTCACCAAGATGAACGGCAACTGAATTACCTGCATTATACAGGGAACGTAGAGATCAGGAAAAAAAATGGTACTACTATCCTTGGCAGCGTTCTCCAATACGAGCTGATAGATATTCTCGATGACGGAATCTTTGAAGCCATTTTCCTGCAACTGCCCCTTCGACATTCGTAGCAAGCAGATAAATGATATAGGCTTCATCGTGACTGCTTTGTGCTTTTTGTTAAAATCGTACGAATTCAATATCTGAAAACAATGAAAACAACTTGTAATACAAAAGAGAAACGTTGTTCCGCAGATAACGCACACGTTTCTTTCTTTTTTTGCTACCTACCTCCAACAAGTATGGTAGGACAGGTATGAACGTGTTTGTTTCGCGCGAGATATTAATCAACATTTGGACACAGTGAAATCTCAGGGGATAAAACTGAGCGGTGGGAATGAGTTTGATCGTTCCTGTGATTATCTGTAACAATAAAATTTAAGCATGAGGAAACGAAATATCGCTTAGATTTGGATAATCATTTGTCACTTACTTGAACCAAGGGGTACAGCAAAGAACGCAGCATCGATTGTTGTTTGGACAGAGTAATCAGCTCGGACCAGAATCTCAACGAATTTATGTACTGCCAATTGTAAACCGCTTGGAAATTTTCCTGTAAGAAATGACTTTATTGCTTCTTTAAAATTGGAGACTCGTGGGCGTATTGATGACGGATCCGGACGACCAACATCGTATTATTGCTCTCAATTATTCTGTGTTAAGAAGAAACCCCATCGCCGTCGGTAAGGCAGACAGGATAGTAGATATCAACGGATTTTCTAAACGAGTCTTCAGAATTTAAGGATATTTCACCACGCAATGTCAAATTGATAAACGAACGCCTGTCTTCTCGCCAAATGTCTTCAATTAATGATAATGATTACTCTTGACCTCGAAACAAATGCCGGGAAAAATATAAGTCCTTATATTTTACCATTTTGTTTCACCTTACCTCCATTACTGGAAAGTAGACATAAAATTGTTTTTTTATCCGGATGTTTATATAATACCTTTTTCTTGAGCGTCATAGCGTTCCGCAAGTGTATCGCTAGCTGCCGAATGTACAAGAAAGAATTGTTGTAAGCGAGATTGTCATCCAGCATATAAATTTCAGCGAGCGAATGTCTCATGAAGTTGATTCCCGGTAATGTATTGGGCGATACGAACTTCGCGTTTTCCACGTACTTTATGTACATCGTCTGCGGCCAAAAGTACGACATTTAGTACAAACTTCCGGCTATATTAGGTGAGTAAGTAGTAAGCGATGAGGTAAAATGCAGACCTTCATCAATGTATCGAGAATCGATTCGCGATTGCTAGTTGCTATTTGTAGAATACTCAAAAAGGCCACTACTCGCACGTCTTCCTCGCCCGTTGACCAGAATTTCAATAAAATTCGCAGCAACGGTTTGTTCAAGGAAGAGAACGATTGTGTAAATGGCAACATTTGATACAAGTGTTTCAGTAAAACTGTGAGAATATCCGCAGCTGTGACGTTTTGCAAAATCTGAAAAATTACGGTTATAAGTTGCATTGAACTTGTGTCGTTGGTAATATAGCTCTTGAATGTTCGTTTGTTTATAGTATACTTGCCTTTATCAAATCAGTCAAATACGCCTTCAAGGCGCCCTTTATTTTGACAAATTTCTTAGCTTTGTGCGCCTCGAAACGAGACTCGTGACCCAAATTCAAAAATCGTTTGAACGCTCCTGGTAGTTGCATTATGCACAGTTGTACAACTCCGTTGAATACTGAAATTGAATGTTGTCAGTTACCCGCAACTTGGAAAGGATAAGCGGAGATGGTAATATCTTATTCCTTAGAGAGTTTTTCCATATCCTATAAAATGCTATGACGTTAAGCAAAACAAAACAAACACCGGCTCATAGCAATTTTGTACCAGTTCAGAGAAAAATATTGTGTTCAAAATCCCTCGCTCAGGAACAATTTTCAAAATAGAATAAAATTATTCTAATAGACTTCTCATGTCCTGATATGATACCAAGGGATGTCAAATTCTGAAATGATATTATTTCTAGAAATTAAGGAAAGTAGTGACATACCTGAACTTCCTTCCACCCGGTAACGTAGGTTTTTAGGACCATCTGGATCAGCCACTGTTGTCAGAGCCGCGTGGAAAGCTTCAACGACACACTTGATCGTTTTTGAAGAGCTAGAAACAAATCACAATCGTTAACTCTATTCTATTGAAGACTGTAAAACTTGTACACTCAAGATAAATCCATTACTTGTCTTTTTGTATTTCTTCTTGCCATTTTTTCAACAACTGCAATGTCACTTTTGTCGAAGCGCCAGTATTGTCACTCTTTTTACCTCCCTCTGCTTCATAATCGCTATCATCGCTCGCAACCTTTTGTGAAGAAAATTTCGATAAAGAATTTACATACTTAGATTATGAATTAGAGCACTATAATTATGAGTGACGATATATGAAAATACATGGAGAAATACTGCATTACGAAGTATCAGGAATCGTACCTCTAAATTGTCATCCGGAGTGTGAGTGAGATTTTCTGAATCCGACAATTTGTCATCATCGTCTGACAAATTGAACTCTAGTAATCTCTTATCATTTTGTTTCAAGAAATTATAAAACTCAGGATCTGTCTCTTTCAAATTGCCAAGTGACTTCTTATGCTCTGTCGGATCAAAATCGCTTTCTCCACTGTCCGAAACATTTCCATCCATACCTTGCTCCGAATCGTCTGTACCAACAAATGTCAGCATTGATGGACAAATGTCAAATGTGAGGGTATTGTTAAAACATAAAGAAACATCATTTCTATTTCTTATCAACATATTGTCGAAAATCACATATTGCAGTTTTATTGTAAATGTCAAAATTAGTATTATTAAAATTGTTTGCATTGTTATCATAGCTTAAATACGTGAACAGGTATTTGGGAAAATAAATAGACACATCATTTTCACTCAGTTCGAATGCTGAAAATTTCAAACATTCTATATATCAACATATGTCATTAAGAACCAGTGGTAAAAATACAGTTGACCTGGTCTACAAATGAATCCTTACGCATATGTCACATATCGTAACCGAAACTTTTCCCAGCTGAACTTACTTGCACCTTGTTTTTTAATCTCGGCAGTATCATTGTCACTCTCATTTTCGAAACCATGTTCTAGGAATTCATCAGTGCTCACTTTACTGAGACTCTTCTTGTTTTTTGGCGTGCCCTTTTTTCCTTTTTTAGAAACCTTTTTCAAACTTTTGGTCTTCATCGTTGTCGCATAACCTATCAACAACATTATTTTTTGTATGAATCCTGCTTGTCCTAACTTTTCCGCACATTAGATTAAAACTTCAACTAGTAATTCATGATTATTTTAAACAATATTTAACTTGTGACAGATAATAAACTTAACAAAGATCATTTCGCCGAAATTCATTGCTTCTGCTAGTAATAATGATTTCAGTGTATTTTATGTTGTTACATCGTACAAATATTTAAAATAATCATCATTTCATTAATTAATAATACGTTAATGATAAATGAATTTACTATGTGTCGTGTACGTGGGGCAATAATACGCGAAATATAAACATATTTAAAGGTTAAGCCCATATCAAGCATAACCTAGAAATATGGGTATGAAAGCAAACGAGTTGGCGCTTCTGTTAATCGAAATATCAATCTTTCGTGTCCTCTACATACCTCAGCCAGATTACTAAAGCGTTGTATAAAATATACGAAAAATGTACAATATTGTTTTCGTAAATATCAGCATTCAAATCGATTTTGAACGGGCCCACGTGGATTGTTACTTCGTAAGTCTATGAACACATAAAAATCCATAAGACGTGCTCAAACGACGCATTGTGACCAATCGAGTTGCTGTATTCGCCTTTGCTACTCAATCGAGAAACCCGATTGGTTAAAAATTTGCTTTGTGCTTAAGGGTTTTTATTACCGACGGGATGAAATTTCCGCTAACTACAAATTCACGGAGATATCCGATTGGTTCAATTGTGCATCATTCGCCGGTAATAAAGCGACGGGTTAAACGGTTGCGAGTTTCTTGAATATACCGATCTATTATTCCAGGCGTCTGGATCCAAGAGATAAACATCGTTTACGTTAAATTAAAACGATAAACGCGCATATTCGAATGTAAAAAAAACCATCATTTTTGCGAGCTCTGTTTGTTTTCGTATACACTACGATACTTTATACTCGAATTTGTGAAAAGCGTGTGAACGTTTGTTCCCATCCAGCGAGTGTAGTTGTACAAAAAACATAAATCATTATGTAACACTTGTTATTGTCAGGGTGATGAAACGATGGCTAAGTATTACATACATTAACTGCTAGTCATAAATTGTATTATTGAGATAATATTATACTAAACTGGCTGCGCACGTTCTGCTTTTTATATTACTTGTCAAGATTATTTTTAGTGTAATTACCAGCACTACACTTCTTCCCAACGAATATATTTATCACATAACTAAATAATAATATTGAGAAGATCACTAATAATAATAAAAATGATGATAATGAAAACACGTAGCCGTACGAGAATAAAAGCGCGTGCGGCTACATTCTGTGCTGAAAACCGTTAGAGGGCAGATTCGAACTTGAGCAGGTAGAGCGGTTCGTCTATCAAGATTCTTTGTATAGAAAGTTAGTTGCCGTTCGACCATGGTCACGGACGGATGTTTGTTAAAAAATATGTAAAAAAAGACTCACTTGTGCGATTACACGTTTGAACCGTGATAAAACCTTTTTTTAACAAAGCTTCTTTTTGGGAACATTCTGCCATTAATTTATGATAGTCATAAAATCTATAATTACAAAAGAAAAACATAAACAAATTTCACCAATCTCGTCAAACTGTACTTAGGCATCGAAATGATTATTTCAAACGCTGGTCGAATAAAAATGTGAAAAACTTCCAGATCCTGTTAATTTTAATGAAGTTCCCGATGCGTTACCATTCTGATCTGTAATTAAAAGGACAATGGTTCGCCATTTTCGTCTAACCGAGTGTCCAACTCATCATTTTGGCAATACGCAAAAAAAGCACAACACATTTGTACAGGCGGCACAAACTTTGCGAAAATACAAATATTTGGTTATAAGCGTTTAAGGCGAGACCCGAATGCATAATGATAATATTAACAATAACAATATTGTGAAGGAGTATCATCAGTGCGCGTGCGTTTACGAATCATGGCGGAACAGTAAACACGGCACCACATGTTTCCACTGGGAATTAGCAGAAAAAATAAACAAGTTGGCGAAAACGGATACAATGTATTCTCGCTTGGGATATAATGAGATCGAGTTCGTGGCACCGAGATAACGATTCTTTTTATACTAAGTGGAAACATGGACGCACACATTAATATACGGCGTATATTATATTATAATATATGTAATGGCAGCAATTGAACGCCAAACAGTAGCGCATATACGAGACCCACACATCGAAGCTCTTTAATGGACTCGCGAGGTGCGAGTAGAAAATAGGTTACCTCATTTCTACGACTGGGCACTCATAATCGACATTTTATCGGAATAAATATTCCCGATAAGAATAACAAGTAAAACACAAAGCGATAATATTTTTGCGCGGTTGTCACGAGCCTGAGGTGTTAACGTATCACTGAAAATAAAATGTACTTGCATACGATTAAATCAAGGAAAACATGTGCATTTATTTATACTCGAAAATACTTACACGAAGTTTTATAAATGTGGATTTCTGATAGTTTTATTAAAACCTTTTTCCTTATTTGCTGTTCCTTTTCTTATGCAGCATTACTGCATTCATTGGTTCGGAAAGTTTATTCTCGATGAAAAATCGAGGAATTATCAAAACTGGAGAAATTCCATAAGTTATAGTATAACCAGTGTTATTTAAAATAAATCATTGTGCATAAATAAGATAATTGGAAAATCGTTTGAATATTAATTTGTACGCATAAGATTATGTGCCTAATGTCATCGTTTATTCGCATCTACAAGAATATGTACCTAATGTCATAAAAACATGTAAATAATTAAAGAAGTTGTAGGTATGTCGTGAAGGACCTTCGTAAGAAGCTCAAGGGCTTATACTTCCTGTTGGCCTGACGTACATCAATAATGGCGATACTCAATGTGCTAAGCGACTTGTGTTTGAATCCTTACGAGCAAATTGACCATGACCAATTTACAAGTTTCTTTTCCTCAAATCGAAGATCACACTTTGTGGCAAGCTGAGAACCTTCGATATGTTCACTTCATACAAAATGCACATTTATATTTTGTATTCGTAAGATGTGTGGTATTTTTCGAGTTATGGAACAATAATGTAGTTTCGTATATTTATCGCATTCTAAATTTTCTACTGTTCGCAAAGGATAGCTGACTTCTTGACAAGCCAATTATTTGTATATGTGACGGAAGATCTGTGAAGGAAAAAAGTTTGATAGTCGACCACATAACCTCTCAATATATCTGTACTGTCTGTTTGATAAGAGCGTGGATGGCTAAAATCGGAAACTATTTGGGAAAACGAATTAAAAAAATACATACGCACTACACGGTAAAAACCGGTGATGCTTTATTATTAAGAGGCAACATTACCCCGACCGCCGATGGGGGTGATAGTTTCCCATGGATTTCCTAAACGGCTCTTGAAAATTTCATAAAATTTGACCAGACAATGTCAAATTGGTAAACGAACGTCTGTCTTCACCCAAATTTCTCAAATCGAAAACAAGGATTACAGTGTGTATTACTACGCAAGTGTCGCGATGGAAATGCTGTGAAATATAAAGTTTGATTAATATCATGACTTTGACGGGAGCCGAGCCGCGTATCCATATTCAAAACACACATTTTGGAACCTCAACCACAATTCTGTCACATTCTGTCCTCAACCACATTCTGAACGTCAACCACAATTCTGTCACATATTTTAGGAGATCCGTGGGGAATCTACAATTTGTAGGTATTTATTCACATTTAGTTCCGGCGAATCTCGGGAGCGGCGCACACTCGAAATGTTCGATGTGTGTACGTATGTACGTATGCATTCACACCTGAAGCCCGTCGGGGCTTTTCGGACGCTAGCGACAATATTGCCATGCGGTAGATAGCTGTAGCTCGCACTAATTCTGTTTTACCGACACGAGCCGAGGCTGCGTCGAAGTATTATCATGGTTGCGGACGAGAGGGGAGGCGGAGGTTGCTCCAGTCTCTTCCACTATGAATATTCGCTTGGCATCTCGGAAGCATACTTCCCACTGATTTCTTCGCATAATCTGAAAACAGCTCCACATCTTCCCCCGGTGTTTAACGGTGCGCTGGTTTAGTTCATCAATGTGGCAAACCGGATACTACTGATAAGAGAAGCGAAACGTATCCCAATCGCAATCCAATCGTTTCTTTCGCGGAAGTCTATTATCGAACAACAGACGTTCATCCGTAACCACGCTCGGACGACAACTAGCGCTTTCTAAACAAAGCCGCTTGGTGAAAGGTTCCCGCTAACTGGTGGCGTGCGAATCTAACCTCTAACGGTTTCCAAGCATAAACGTAGCCGTACATGCTTTTGTCAGACTGAAAACGAAGTAGCAGAAGGCTTGTTTCGCTTACAGTCGAGTTGATGGGTCACGAAGGGCTAGATTGCTGCCTCCATTATTTTATACCAAGAACAATACCTAACAGTGTACCTGTTTACCATCCTAGAGTGTCATTTCCTTGCTCTACAACTGTGAATCGAAAAAGTAGTATTTTCCTCGTAATTGAATAGATATTTTGCCTAATATATAAATAATAGTGCACATGTACACTATGTCGCAAAATTGGGTGCAAAACGGTTCAAGAGTTTCAAGTATACGGCAGATTACTCGACCAGTAAACTATGGGGCTCACGTGTTCATGGGGTCAAACTCTCGTAGCATTTATGTAACGGCTATGCATTCTCTACTGGACAGCTGAGCCGGGACCGAACGCCGTTGCATGCGATTCGATTGCGGCCAGTTACATCTCACCCCACTATACGCTTTCATCTTAATTTTCATTGTTGACATCGTACGAAATGCGGATCGAGCGTGCGGGCAAAAAAGTCTTCCCGCCTAGGCTCGTAACTCGTGCATCTGTGCACGAGCCTAATGTACACCCAATGCGCACTCACACACGCACATACGTGCGCATGCGCATACAGTTGCAACGTTGTGCCGCGGGGCGTCGCGTTCTACGCGGGGGTTCGATTCTTTTTGTATCAGAACCGCGCGTGAACCGCAAGAAAATCGCAGTCATGAATGGAACACACGAAACGCAAGTCGCACCAACAAATCTTATCGCAACGGCGACGCACTCATTTTTCCATAATGTTGGAAAACTTTTGTACCTCATCGATCCTCGCGACTCGACGTATGAGTTTTATCATCAAGTACCGGATTACCAACAACAGGTACATGTCCTATTTTTCATAAACTCGTATCTCTAAATATACAAACGTACTCACGCACACGCCGAACAAATGCACTCTCATAAAGTCGCTCATAAATCAAATGATCGTTTCTATTTTATCCCCAACTCCCTTTTTTCACGAACTTATGTTCAACGAACGTATGTTGCTTATGCTTTTTGCCCGACATGCGAGTCATTTATTTATAGAAGCATGGTGTCATTCCTGATACATCGTATTTTTATCTTTTTATCGTTATTTTTATATAGATTAGATCTTTTATACGTGTACAGGCAAACCACAACAGAATGGCGGGCTTTACAAAGTTCTATAGTGGTTATTTCATACCTGTTGATATTCCAAATTCGAAAATTTACTGTGACTCGTTAAGGAAAGTTAGTTTTTTGAGCTACGGCTCAAATATATTTTTTTCAGGCTCGCATGAATTTTGATTAAACGTTTTTTGTCCGCAGTTATTCTAAATTTTATAAATATATATTACTATTTTTTATAAAGGAAATATAATATTCATTTTACATAAAATTAAAAAAGAAATCATATTTATAATTTCTTTATATAAAATACTACATACATATTAAATAATCTGTTTTCCTTATTTTAATAAAATTGATTATGATTTTACAATACATTTAGTTTCATATTACGGAAACGATATTATAACAAAATTTCATATGAAATGAAATGAAGTTGCGTGGACACAAATTAAAAATCTGACATATCCGACGTATATATTTTCAAATCAATTTAACTGTTAGTCATAAATTTTCTCATGTAACTTTTAAAATGGTATCAAAAAGATATATCAAATTTATAAAAAAAAAATGATTTCACCTTTCTTTCGTATAACATAGGCCAAAGGTATATTATTTTTTTTAAATATTTGCTTAAAATACAAGTCCCATTTTTTGTTAATTCTATTTGAGATTGTAAAATATTTAAAAACGCGGAGTGGATTTAATCACGTATTTATGTATATATGATTATCGGTCGTGAATCATCTGAAGGTACACCTGAGCAGGCACAGAAGACCGATGAATTCACATAAATGAATAAACAACACCAATGACACGGAACATTCACCTCACAACTCATTATAGAGTCATATGCATACGATAACTAACACAAGTATCCAAGATCTCATCCGATCAGTGAATACATCAGTGAAGATGAAAAAAAACTCAATAAAAAAACGGGTATTTATTCTTAAGTGGTGTCAGGTCAGCAAATACGATGACTATCTCGAGTGTCATATTTTTTTACATTGATATTCGTGTGGAACGAAAAAAAGATGATTAATTATGTAAAAATGAATAAAAATTCTGAAAAATTATCGTTGAAAGTAATCAAAAGATATGAATAACGGGAGATGTTATAAGTTGGTGAAGAACCTTTGAATATGAGGAACTCAACATTATACTTTATTTTAGCCACTTGGCGGATCGGAAATCAACATTTTTTAATTCTTTCTCCATAAAAAAGATTAAACAGATAATATTGGGAAGAACTTGGTCAGCTTTTTTGCATTCGCGTTACGATCATGGAGTTTCTGTTTTTTGTATTTATTTTCGATTTTTTGGAGCAAAATTACTTATTTATTTTCAATTATTGGTGAAAATAAATAAAAAGAAAGACGCGTGAAAGCATTTTTTTAAACGTGCGTTGATTTTTCTGATTTTTTTAAACGTGCGTTGAACTTTCGAACTGATTTGCTGCAAGTAACGAACGATTTTGTAATTTTTTTTTTAATTTCGTGTAAAAAGAATTTTTAACTCAAACTCCATTTACCCAAAAACATTTGGGTTGGAAAATGTGGGAACGTCTGGTGAATTGGAATTCCGTCGGGCATATCTGCATCGAAAAAAATGGATACAACTGCGGAAAAAGAACCGAGTAGAGAAATCGTACATTAACTCCAAGAAGATATCGTTTTTATTGTCTGATATATTCTCGCATGATATCTTAAAACGCATTATATTTCTGCTGAGCGAACATTTTTCTGCATGTATATAATGTTGGAGAGTGGAATTATCGAAGTATTTCGCTGGGCTACGCGAGCACATGCGTTTAATGCCTAAATTGCATTCACTTTTATGATTAACGCAAATGACTAAGCGTGTAAATAAACGAAAAAATAAGTGATGGGAGAATATTCTTATTACTGAAATGATACACACGTGTACCCTTACGAGTATGTATTAAGTAGCTTCAAGTAAAAAGTATTTTCATTTATCAATAAGGCCATAGTGCTGCTTTCTTTTTCATTTGCGTTAGTAAATCATTTCTCCTAGATGGAAAATAATAATGATAGAAAGTGCATCGAATCGTAAAACGCGTACAAAGGACAAATACCAGAATGCCACTGTTCATTGCTAATCATTAAAGAACCATAGTAGAGAGTACACTCTCATTTTCTATGCAAACAATTTCACAAATATTTGTTTCTTTGAACATTATATAGCCTCGAATTTCTGATCTTAATTGATATTTTCCCATGAAAAACCTAAATTAATAGTTTCATAGAAATTTCATTATTTTGTGATCTTTCATTATTTCACCATTTTTTAAATAACGTTTTACTCATAAAATTTTTTTCATAGAAATCGTATCGTAGCGATTGTGTAAGTCAGTTCCTTCGATTGCAAACAAACTTTGTTCTGTTGCATTTGTACAATCATGTTTAGTAACGTTTGAAAATTTATCATTAAATGATTAGTCACTTTTCATGATTAATTATTCAATATTTTGCATATTCTTCATTTTTATGTTTGAATAAATAATAAACGGAAGCGTCTCATGAAATTGATGAGTCTGTCTGATTAATAACGCAGGTGTGGCTATCTTTCTTCGTTCTCATTGTTCTGGAAAACGTAATACTCTACGCTAGAAAAGAGAACGCTTTTCGTCTTAACGATCACGTTACGTCACTGAGCCACTGGATATTTCAAGAATCTGGACGGTAAGCATAGGTAACGCTCCACTGTTCAATTAAGTATACAAAACAGGCTAATTCTAATATTTGCATAATCATATTTTCATCGCCAACTATACATTGCCGTTTGGATTCCAAATATTAGCTATCTTGATATTACAGCTGTATGTCATCGAATCTTATATTGAGAAACGCTCGATATTCTTGAAGATATTATTGCGGATGCTCAGTACCATCGATCTTTTGACGTTCATTTACCACAGTGAAGCTCTTTAGGCTTTACCTGAGGAAAAAGCCCTTTTGGTTCCACCTTAGTAAAACACCCTTTGGACTCTAGTTGGATAAAGATCCCTTTAGGTTTTACGCCATTTAGGTTTTACCCGAAGAAAACACTCTTTAAGGGCATTAAAAAAATACTTTAAGGGCTTTAAAAGACTTTATCTGTATACAAAACTCTTTAGGTTTGTATACAGGTCAAGCTGAGTAAAAATCCCCTTCAGCCAAGTAAACAACCCTTAAAGATTTACCTGAGTATTAGCCCTTTAGGCTACACCTGAATAGCCCTACTGGCTTCGTTTGAATAAAAAGCCCATCGGGCCAAAAAAATTGTCAACGATAACTGAGCATAGTTTTTGCCGTTTGAATCAAAAAGTTTAATCACCATATCTAAATATTCATCGCTATTGAATATGCATTATTCTCTGAGCTGTCGACATCCCAAATAAAGTTGTGAAATTGGCACGCCGCCCAAACAAATACACTTCGAATAATCGTCGTCCCCAAAAGTCCAGCAGGAAATTCTTACAGCTTTGTAATTTTTTGCTGCATTTATCAAATCAATATTATACGAATTTTAAGAAGGACACAATAGCCTATAACTAGAGTTCACTGTGTTTCCATTTCCAGCATATGTTTCCGTGGTGCCGAGTATTACGCTTATATTCTGCTTTACGAAAAATATCGACTATGGAGCCTCCCTTGGGACTCCATGTGGACTTGGTACATCACAGCAATTGGAGTGGATTTCTGTTACTACTGGGTACATCGGGCGAATCATGGTAATACATTTTCTCCTATGACGTTAAAGTTCGCATTGCCGAAAAACAACAAATATGAAATCTATGTGATATCTCGTTATTTTTATTCGTTTATTATGTGTGTGGGAATAGTGATAAAAATGAAACAAATACAAATTTAAAAATTACATACTCAAAAAATAAAACAACATAAGATATTTAATTATTATAATATTTAAAGATCCGTTCATAAAGTATGTAAATATTGAATTTCGGTGAATCGCAAACATGTATTTGTCAACAATTTAAATATTTATCTAACTAAATATATAAAGTATAAATTGAATATAAACAATTAAAAGAAAATATTTTCATTCCAATAATGCAAACCTCAACATCATTGTTTTACCTCTACCCGCTACTCGATATTGGCAAATAAAAGTTATTCTACACGAAACAAAAAAGAATCAATTTCGAAAAGTATCGTCGATAAAAATCGATCCGATCGTAATTCTTTCGTGTATTTTTTGACGTTTGCAGAAGTTCACTTTTTATGGGCTCACCATCAGGTTCATCACAGCAGTGAAGAGTTCAATCTTGTTGTCGGGTTGCGACAATCGGTGTTGCAACATTGGTGCAGCGTCGTGAGTATTTCCTCGTATTACATTCCATCATTGTTCTAATAAAAATCCAAGTGCTTTGATAAAACGTACATTTTTTGTAAAATCGTAAGTTTTCATTGGTCGTCGTTGACCAAATCAGCGGAGAATTGGTCGACGGCGTTGAAGTCATGTTACTCACGAGACACATTAATCAGTTGGCAGTAAAGTTTAAACGAACGAAGTGTCCGTCTGTGAACGAAGTCGCGATAAAAACGATCTTACAGATTGTTTCTTTAAAACATTTATTAAAAATATTTCTAGTAAATATTTGAATTTGTTAATAAATGTATTTTTACTTTAACCATACTAATTTTTGCAGATATTCTATTTGCCCCTGGCATTCTTCATACCCCCTTCTCATTACATCGCCCATCATCAGTTTAACTTGATTTATCAATTATGGATACACACAACGATTATCGACGATCTTGGAGTGCTAGAATATATTTTTAACACTCCCAAGCATCATCGTGTCCATCATGGTGAGCGCCTAACTGCAATTCTCCATTCAAGCATATCTATTTTTATAATGTATTTTTTGCAATCTGTGCTAAAAATGTTGAGATGTTAAGTTACTTTTGATTCAGATACCCTCGTATCGGCATTGCGTTGTTCAGCACGTGTTACGTTCCAGCGTACACATTATTGCATCTAGTTTTTCGTGTAACATTACTTAGCTCGGTCTGATAACGCAATCGTGATCAGTTTTGAGATAATTCAATTTGGACACCTTCGGGTAAGTGTGCGTACCAGCTTGCCGAGTAAGAGTGCGCATGCGCAAGAGCAATACGATTTAAAACGAAATCAAGTAACAACTTTCTATGACTTTTGTATGTTATACATGCACCAATGCATAAGTTTTTGTCTCTATCAGTATGAGGTGATTTTTCTAAGATTTTTATAAATGTCGATGTCGCTGATTGCTTTGAGATTACTCACTATTAGATTATCCACAAGTGATGCTAATTTTTTTTTGCTATCTTAGTTATTGTTCGATAGTAATTTAATATATCGGAATTTCATTCGCTATGAATTGCGTACTCCTACCCACATTACTGCGCACCCTTACCCCTACATTGAATTAAGTTAATGCTTTTGATTGCTATGCGTTTTTGTTTATGGCCAGAAATACATGGCCTTCATTTCTTGAATTAGGAAGTAATAAATGCTCTAAATGAATGGCTCGGCTTTGTTTCGTTTGCCTGTAAAATTACGAGTTTGCGTCGATTGAAAGAATCAATTTGCCCTCTTCGCCCACGTGATTCTATGTTGGATATTGGTTTTGAACGAAAGAGAAATATTTTCAATGATACACTGTTGAAGAAGATATAACTCAAATCAAAATATTGCAACAGGATGCAACTTGTACTGTTTGGATAAAAATTATGGTGGCGTACTCATAATATGGGACAGGATGTTTGGAACGTTTATGGAACAGCGAGCTCAAGAGGACATAATTTATGGCCTCGTCGTTAGTCCCCAAACTTTTAATCCTCTTTACTTGCAAGTAAGTGTACCCTAAAAGTTCATCTTCCTTTATATTGCAACTTGATAAATCAACGATTCATTTTGATTCGGGAAACTGATGTGGCCATTCATTTGTTCATTTGTACGATACGTTTAAAATTGACTACTTCGATCATTCATTTTTGCAGATATTTTATGCAAAAACAATGCTCGAGAAGAGCTGGAGCCAAGAAAATCTCAAAAACAAACTGGCTGTTCTCTGGAAAGGACCGAGCTGGTTTCCCGGATCACCTCGTCTTGGTCTTGACGAATTCAAAGTGAACGTGAGTGCATTCGAATCGAAAATGAAATTACGTTAACAATCAGTTGAGAAAACGTCTTTCCTTCGGCTTCCGGTGTTTGGCGTTCACATTCAAATAGTAGGTGAATTTAATTCGTTCCCAATCACAATCCATACGTAGCGGAAAGTTTTCTTCATTGTTACTCTACAAAAATGGACAAAGTTCATCCAAAAATAAAATTATTATTACTTCAAAATTAGCTTCCCGAAATATCATAATTAATAAACGTTCTTAATTAATTACTTCGTGGAAAATATAAACGACTTGAAGTTACTCTTTAATATTAACAATCTCTATGAAACGGCCGGATATTTTTATTATTGTGCCGTACCCAAAATTTATTTTCAAAAATAATCCGTCAAATAACGGTTTCATAATTAGATTAATACGTAAATACTTCATCATAAGCATCATTCGTCGAACTGATTTTCATTGAAAAAACGCATGCATATACTTTATCAAAATTCAAATACATTCGTTAAAAATTCTCCTGAACGATTCAAATTGGAACATTCGAATTCTCAATTTTTGTAAATATTCAAATAGAAGAAAATAAGAGAGAACAGTCCGATAATTGAATATTACGTAGCGAACTGGATCGATTAACCAATTACCATGGATATTGAATAAGTAATGGCTAGCAGGTCAATTGAGCTAAAAAAATAATGATATTAATTATCGGTTAAAGCCTTAAACCGGCTTGATAATACATGTGCAAAAATCGTTGCTCATTTTTGTATATGTGTATACAGTATTCGTACCTTTACATAACTTCTCGTAAATCAGGAACGCAAATATCGTCTGCGAGATACCGAGCCATACATCTGAAGAATATTGGCGAGCATATTATTTATACGTGTACTCGATGGTGAAGTATTAAATTGATATATAAACCGGTTTCCAGTTACGTTGCACTTGACAGCGAGTGCTTTTAATAGACTCGCTGGCTGTGGCCTGATTCCTTCGAAAAGAACACTCTATTATTTCATTCGTTCCAAAATATTTCGGGCTCAAAATTGTTTCTTCTATTACAGGTTACATCCAGGATCAAATACGGCACGTATCTACCCAACTGGCAAAGTTTGTACATAGCATTGCACTTTTGCATCGTTTTTTATACGCATCTGCAATTCTACGACGATAAACGGGTAAGTTTGATTGTTACTATAATCAAAGACATTGGGCTACAGGAAAAACTGTCTGCTCTATTGGAAAATGATTATTCATTCCAGTAGATATCGTATCTACGAGAAAGACAGCTTTATCGTGTATGGAATATTTTAATGGGAGATTAACATTTTTTTAACAAATCTGATATTCAAATATGCTGTATCACTAATGTGATACATTTGGCAGAATAAGGTCTTGATATTTGGATGGTCAGAAACGAAACTTATCTGGAATTTTTTTTACACTGATGAAGCAGTCAAGATGGGGCTTCAAGAAATTGTTTTACATATCTAAATGCTCAAATGAACTTTCTATTTAAGAAAAAAAAAAACAAAATAGTCAGCTGATTGGTCAATAGAAGGACGCCTTTTTTAAGCGCTCCATCGGTAGCCTCGATGGCAGCGCACAAAGCTGGAACGAAATGTTTACGATTATTACAAAATTTTGAATTTTTCATAGTTGACAAAGAACAAAGTGTTAAAGCAAAAGCCGTATGTATGCCTAAAAGAACTGTGTTCATTGGTTTATAGAAACCATAATTGTTCATTGAACGTAAAAATTGTGCGTACTTCTGTTCCAAATCGGATGTTGATTCCAAAAAAAGGTAGTTATCCTGTCAAATTTTGCATATTTTTGTAAAATGCAAAGTTTATTTGAGAATCTGCAGATGCAATGAATGAGCCCTCTGACCCTCATGTTGATCGCTCCATTAGTATTTGTTTTTTCTCAAAAAATCATTTTTCACCCATTATATGGTATATAAAGCTTTGGGCAGGCTAAAAAAAACATTCTACTAAAGTAGACTCGTTGACTTCGCTGCGTTTCACTTCCTCTTGTCTAATCTAATCCTCATTACCAAATTTCAGGAGCTTATCTTTGTGACCAGTACATCAATAATTGTGAACAATATAGTCACTCTTACCGCGATAGGGCTCTTGTTTGACGAATACGAATACGCAAGTGCCATTGAGCTCGTCCGGTGCACGGTTAATCTTGCTTTGCTGGAAAGCAATCGGGTCATGAGATTGTCACACGACTTGATTTACTACGTATATTTGAGCTCTTGGTGCATATGGATCGCGCATTTCTTACAAAAGAATTAATTGACATAATCGAGTTCTGGAATGATTTGTCGATCCATCATCATGCATCACCCTGGCCATTTACACAAGACGTACTACAGACCTTTCGGATAAGAAAAACGCCTTCAATATAAGATGAGCTTATATGGAGTTTCTTCACGAAAACCTTGTAAGTATGCAATTTATGGATATATATTTATCACCTAAAATGCGATTGAAGATTGATGTAGGGAGATAATTTGGAATGCTTTCGGATTGGGAGCTATTTTTTGTAAACTAGTCAATTTTATCAGACTTCCAATCCCTCAAATTTGTAATTGGAAATAAAGCCTATTCAACTCGAATTTCCTAAACGATTGTTCAGAATTGTACGACATTCGTCCAGACGTCAAATTGCTAGACAAACGGCGGATATTCGCAAAATTTTATAAATTTGAAGAAATATAATTGTTATACCATGCTGAACTCGCAATTGCAATAATGGAAAATAAAGTTTGACTAATACTACTAATTTAAGAGGAGCAGGGCCGCGTAACCACATTAAAAACAAACAGTTTGGCACCTCAATGACTTCACTCCTTTGCATACCTAGAGAAATCCGTTGGTACCCACAGTTAGTAAGCGATTGTTAATAATTTCGAGCAACTGCCGCATGATATTCGTGAAGGTTAGTTTCTGCGAACTCCGACGAGGCGCCCATTGCACATTTCTCAATCGAGAAATATCGATATAATGCCTCGTTCTCGAAAAACCGTGCGACAGACAGTTGATATTTGGATGTGTATTAAAATCAGCGAGATTAATCTGGTTTTTTGATCATTGATACATCGTAAATGCCTCGTCGCGTTTCACGGCGCGTCAGAAGAGACGAGACTTCTCATGCTGTAACATCTGCCGGTGGATAATAATAGTTCCATTCGATTCTGCCTTACTGGTTTCGCGTCTCTCGTAAAAAGTAGACTCCGGTTGTTCACCGATGGCAGGTTTCATCGGCAGCTTTCCTAGATTTCAGATCCTTAATCTGTTCAATATTTACCGCTAGGTTCTTCCCTACCTCGCTAATTCTATTATTAGAAAGAATAAAAAAACACTACGACATGGTGTATCTATTCCATTAAAGTCTTGTTTTGGCGGGTTCCGGTCAGCGTACTTAATTGGACAATTTTGTTTTTCAGGGTTTCAACGTTCGGAAGAGATTGAAATCACAAAATGATACGCTTCGGAAGATACCACGGAGCGAGGTTGGTAGTGCATCACCATCGCTATAATGATTCGAACAGAATCAGTTAATCAGTCTACATAACTAGGCAAGATTTTCGTAAATGAGGATGCGAGTACCACAGGCTCGAGAATCGCGTCCACCGAACGTATTATTTACAAGCTCCGATCAAATTTAGTTTTCTCCATTATTTATTCGTAAATTATATTATACTGAGTAGACATGTAATATATTAGTGCGCATCATCAATAACATACTTTATCCTCGTTATGTTTTTTTTGTACGCAATAATCTATAGCATTGTATCGCACATACTTTTGGATCAGGCTAATCGCTCATTGCAACTGTAGAGGTCGAGGATGATAACGCAACGTGAAAGCACATGAAAATAATTCAATATTGTGCATCTCATTCTTACAATTTATTCTTCATTAATACCCCTTTCTACATGTTGAGGAACACAAAGTGCATTATTGTGAAGGAAATAGGTTTTGTCTCCTTTCACCAGGCGTAAAAACAATTTGTATAGCATGATTTCGGATAATAATCAACTTCTTTTTATTATCAGATGTACAAAATTGATGTATACCGCGCTGAAATCGTAGACGAAGACTGCATTATACTCGATTTCCCTGAGAAAATTCTATCAAAGGAAAATCTACGAATCTTTCACAGATAACATACCAAATTACACTTTACTATCCAGATGTATGGAAACAAATGTTCGAGGACAAAGAATATTTTAAAAATGGCCCGAATGCATGAGTAATCGACATTAATAAAAAAATGACTTTGCTTTGTTCGTCTGGGTGTCGTATTTGCTCCGTTTGAGAAGTCGAGTATCGTCTGGGATGTCCAGTTCAGTTGTCAGTTTGAACACTCAATGTTCAATTGCTTATTGATAGCGGTATGGGCAAAATATCTATGAGTGACACTTGCATTCCTTCAAAATGATTAGAAAATATAAGCATTGATGAAAACATTTCTGTGATGTCATACGTCCCCCATACATCAATTTTCTTCTAACAATCGACTGTGCCGTTCTGTCCCAATGCCTCTCATTGTTCCTTGTAGTACCAAAGCTCACCACCCACGATTGCTTACAGTTATTTTCCTCACGTTTCTACCTGACATACCAAGCGAATACTCTAAAAAACGAATGACTTCTTTCTAATCCTTGTTATATTATTTGCTTTCTTCTTTCATAATAATTATAATCGTATTACTTCCGGAATGTTCACGAGAATGACACTTCAATACAGTGCCATTACATTATGATACAAGCTGAACGTATCGATGGCGTTTCGAAAAATATAAACATACAAATGCAACGTAATAATACTTAGTAAAAAATGTTAAACAATTAAGCAAAATATTGCGAGCATAAACACACCTATATATGTGTATATATATACATACAGATACATGCATATATATGTACACGTGTGTATATATATACAATATTAGAATAGGATAAAATGCTTACAACTAAGAGCCACTTTCATATCACCTAAAATCTCATTTACTCAACAACTTTTGTTATATTTTCAATTTCGTAACTATCATGATTTGTTCCAAGCATATAGGTATATATTTTTGTAATATTAAATACGAGGACTCGTCGGGTGACGTCACACGTCAGAACATCCCGTTACGATAAAAATGGAGCGATGGTAACTAATAACGCGTTACATTAATATCCATAATAAAATCCTATTCGTTAATGAACGCCACGAAAAGCTTCAGCGATTACCAGACACCCAGTCGATAAAGCTTCCGTTTCGTCGATCATTTCTCAGCCATCGCGCGCACACACATCCACACGCATTCACACGTACACATAAGCCGTTATTTTTTTTCTCCTGATACAGATCGTCGCGCAGCTCCTTTTACGTATATAGCCATTCCATTCTTCAACTGCAACACCTGAAAATATAATCTTTTCTTGTACATGTAATTATGAAGAACAAAATGTAAAATGCAAGTTTATGTACTGTGAAAGAAAAACAATTTCTTACATTTTGTCTTTGCCGAATGAGTTTACTATTAAACTCATTTGACAAAGACGAAATGTATATTTTTGAGGTTAACTGTTATTTCCGTTAGCTTCAGTCGATCCGTCAAGAGCGTGTACGGCGAAACTAAACAAATATCTGGGACAGGACATTGAAAAAAAGATACACTTATACTACACGATACAAACCGTGATACTTTATTATCGATAAGTGTTTCAGTCGTTTCCACTATTACTAATCGCCCGACATCTCCGAGGCGTACTTTTCACTACTTTCATGGTATAATTCGCAGCATATACATCTTTACCGGGTGCGTTACGCTCCGCTGAATTAGTCCGATAGTGTGCGTAGACTACGTATGATCGATGGTAGAACATGCCCAAAAAAAAGTTTCATCCGAAAACGTAATGTTCCAGTCGCGATCGAAATGTTTTTTTCGTTCAAGTGGCTTTTTCTTCGACGTGTTTTCGGAGCGTACTCAGAGACCACGAATAACTGGCGATTTCTTTATAAAGTAACTTGGTAAACAGGTCACGCTACTGGCTCATGTTCGAAGTTATTGAAATATTTGCAGAAAAAATTGTAGCCGTACACGCTTTTGTCAAACAGTTTATGCCACTGATCGATTTCCGCTACGTGAAGGTAACGATATCAGTGAAAGTTGGTCTCCACCCAGTTGACGGACCATAAAATATGCCCGGGTCCGACAAAATGAAAAACTTGTTCGTCGACACATGCGTACCTCTCAGTACCGAAGTAACGAAGAAAAAGAGAAAGAATGAACACACCTGTATGAGTTTTTTTACGATTTGCTCGTCGAGTGTGACGTCGCCTTGCCGCTATTGGTTATCTTCGTGTCAGTGGTGGAGCACGTTTGATCCACGGAATCGTCGAAGGATCCTTTAACGTGGGAGCTGGCGTGACTTTCAAAGCTTTTATCGTGGGCTTCAACATCCTGCTGTTGTTCAACGAGAGGTATTTCCAACGAGTCCGAAGATATTCGTCTGCTACCACTGAGGCGATCGTTCGTCGCGTCAGCTTGTGCGTCTCGTGGATCTCTCGCGTTGTTTAGAGAATCGGAGCTCAGCGATGGAAAATCAATGGTTGTTTTCATCTCGAGTGAATCCGAGCTTCGGCACAGTGGATTGTGTTTTTGGTTGACGTTTTCGCCGAGTTCCAAAGAGTCGGTGCTCGTTTCCATAACGTTGGTGTCGCCTCGTTCAACCGGATCCTGCTCGACTTCCTGTATCGTCATTATCGTCGAAGCTACAACGTTATCCAACTTTTCTGCCTCAGCGGTTATTTCGATTTGCGATATGTCTTCTGTAGTGTCGTCTTGCCGGTCGAACTTTTCCACGTTGGCCTGTGCTATTCGTATTATTTCGTCGATTTCCATTATTCTCTTTTCGTAATCGTCCGAGCCCGATGTGCTGGGATTGAAGGAACCAGCCGCGCTCACGGGATCGCCCACGGGTTTGGATCTGGGCAAATTTTCGAGTTTGTAGCGGCTCTCGGGGCTTTCGTGATCCAAAAGATCCTCCTCTTCTCTAGCCCGCAGCTCGATAAGGTGAGCTTCCCGACAAGCTTTTTCGAGGCCCTCGAAATCCTTGAGTGAAGACAACGAGACGTCATCACCATGGCCCGATCGACTGGCGACGTAACGTCGCGGTAGACTTCCGTTGTTCACCGATTCCTGGGAGCCGCATTGGAACCTTCGCGCATTCTCCAACGCTACCGCGCTCTCCAGAGATTCGAACTCTTGCAGGGAACTCAACGAAACGTTGTCGTGCTCGGTGGGTTTGGAGAAATATTTTTTACCAGCTAAAACATCGTAATCGGTCGCACTTCCGTAACTTCCCCTCATACTTCCAACGCTACCGATCGATCCCTTGTGACTTCCCAAACTACCGAATCTGCTGCTGCCTGCTTCGAAGTCGGTTATCTCCTCTTCCTTGATGTCCTCCAAGCGGCCACGGTCGTAATCAAGGTCGTAACCACGGGGATCAGCTTGGAACTGCATTTCCATCCACTTTTTGCTGCCCTCATAATTCTCGTCGTCGGACAACGACTGGGAGTACTGTTCATCGGCGTTCGACGCCATTGGTGGACTCTCCTCGGACTCGAAGTCGAATAATTCATTGTTTCTCGCCATTACCTGACTGGCCGATAACGCTTCACCCTCGTCCTTACTTTCACCGGTTATCAAATTCTCCAACTCTCTGTCGTACTTCTTGATACTTGAGTAAGAAGTAGATCCGATGCTGACGCTTTTACCCTCGGAATCAAATTCCTCCGCTTCCCTTCCGACCTCCTCGATCACAACGAAATCGTCGATTATATCGGGTTTGTCAACGAGTTCAAACGAATCGCTGTCCGGGGAATGGCGATCGATCCGAAATTCCTTCTCGATCACAGTTTCGAACGACATCGCACCGGAAGTCGACGAAGTGGTGCTGGCTTGATGAAGTAAAGTACCCATTGAAGTTTCCACGTTACCACCAGCTGGCATATCACCATCGAGACTCGTCGATGGATCGAAGACTTCCGGTTTACTTTCCGTTGCGTCGGTCTCTTCCTCGACTTCCATGTGGGTGTCCAGGGGTGGTAAGTCACTCTGAAGTTGATCAGTCGCTGTGCTGGCCTCGCCGGGAACATCGAAAACGTCGGTTTTCGACTCCATCGACGATAAACTCTTGTCGTAAGCCTCGCTCGTCAAATCTGTACTGACGAATATCGAATCGGTTCTGAACGCTTCTTCATCCTCGGCGACTGTATCGCTCGGCAATTGTTCGGTGGTACACTCATCAAATCTAGTCTCTTCGCCAAGATCCTCGTCGTTCCCTGGTTCGTCGGTATCAACGGCTGCCTCGTCAATGACCTGTTGAAATATCATTTCGGACGACCGCTTCATTCGACACGGTATATCGCCGGAAGTTTTGTCGTAAGCGTCCTCCATGGCGATTTCGCTGCTGGAAGAATCCGATTCTTTGGACTCCTTATCTTCGTCCAATATGCCTTCGAGATTATCGTCGATCTGATCCTTGTCAACGTCTCGTTCATCCTCGGCTTCGGAAGCGACGAGAGTTTCGGAAAGTTCACCGGTACTATCTATGCTACCTAGATGCCCTGAGCTGAACGAGTTCAATGACTTCATAGACTCCCGAGAGCTCAATGTGCTCACTGCACTTTGGTACTCTTGGGAAGTTGGCCTGGAAGCTGACGAATGCTCGATGGACATGAGCGCAGTCTCGTACTCGGAAACTGTCCCGGATGGAAGAGTCGAATGAAGAGCCTCGATGTCGGATGAGCTCGGTCTGCTACCGCTACCGATCTCGTAATCGCACGATTGGTAATTGCTACTGTCACCGGAGCTCGAACCAGCGTCGCTCTCGGAAGTGACTTTTTTCGAAGTGCGCGCAGGCTTGGGGCGTCTTCTCGGAGCCGGTTGAGGGGTGAGCAACGTTGTAGCCTCATCTTTATTGTCGGGCTCCGAGGTCGGTCGGCTGGCTGGAATCGGACTCGGTATCGCGGTATCCTCAGCTTTTCCGCTAACCTCTTTCCTAACGACTCTCGTTTCTTTGTGAACAACTTCGGGTCCCTTTGTCGTTAGGCTCGTTGATACGTAAGATTCCGACTGAACTTCGCTGAACTTTTCATCTGTTTCGGTTTCTTGGCTTCCGTCGTCCGAAGTTTCTTTCGGATCGATCTGGCTGGGTACTTTCTCATCGGTAGATTCAACTCCAGACGGTTTTGCAATCGGAGATCGCTCAATCTTGCCGGTCGCCGTCTGTTCAATCTGATCAATCGAAGGAGCTTTGTACAGAAACGGCAAGTCATTGGGTATCGTTTCTGGCTCGAGCTTGAACTGGAATTCGGATGGTGAGTCTTTTATCTGGAAGATAGTTTCACTGTTCTCGCTCAATTCTTCAATGAGATCTTGCTTTGCAGCTTCCAAGGACTCCTTCACTTCGGCAATTTCTTTCTTCACTACTTGATCCAGAACTTTTATGGCGTAAGACGCGCTGAGATCGACATTCGACAGATCTTCTTTTTTCATCTTATCGCCGGATACTTTTTCGCGAGCTTCGCAACTACTGGCTTCCTGTTTTTTCGTTTCATCGAGATAAGACTTCCTCGCTTTGATCGGTGACGTCTGTTTCAAAACTCTCAGAATTACGTCACCCTTCCCGTCATCTGTAAGTTTGCGCGCACTTCTGACTACTTCTATACCTATCCTAGTTTTGTCTTCTTGTGCAGTCTGAAGTTCTATCGACTCTGGTTGCGTGACTTCTTCTACTGATGGAGCGCTGAGTACCGTAATGGAGCTAGTCTCTAAGTCTGCAGCAAACTTCGAGGGCCCAACTTCTTCTGCCACAGACTTCGAAGGCTCCACTTCTTCAGCAACAGACTTCGAGGGCTCTATTTCTTCTGCAACAGACTTAGAGGGTTCTATTTCTTCTGCAACAGATTTCGAGGGTTCTACTTCTTCTGCAACAGACTTCGAGGGTTCTACTTCTTCCGCAACAGACTTCGAGAGCGCTATTTCTTCCGCAACAGACTTCAAGGGTTCTACTTCTTCTGCAACAGGCTTCGAGGACTCTACTTTTTCTGTTGCAGACTTCGAGAGATCCACATCTTCTACAACCGATTTAGAGAGCTTGACTTTTTCGCCATCAGTCTTTTCCTCTACAATGATCGGGGCTTTTATCGACACGTCACCGATAGCTGTGGTTTTTTCCGCTTTCGCTACGTCATCAGCAGAAACTTCGACGTGTGTCGAAAGACCAGATGCCTTCTCAGTGTCGATTATCTTCGAGTCGCGAGTATACTGGACTTCTTCACGAACCTCCGTTGGTGTCTTGGCCTCGTATTCTCGCTGCAACGTATCTATCAGTTCTTGGCAGCTTATATCCAACCTATTCTCAACCATTTCAGTTTCAAAATCTTGTTCGGTGACGGTTGTCACTACGAATTTGGTGGACGGAGGTGACGTAACATCTGTAGCTTTCTCAACGAATGATTCTCTGACAGAATCGATGGCGCTCACATCCTCGGAAGATCTCGTGCCGGATTCTTGCTCGTTATCATCGATCGACTCGTCACGCAAACTTTCTTGCTTGCTCAGTGATAACTGATACTCTTCGAGTTCTTTGTCAAACGCTTGCGAGGGCTGTAGGGTTTCCGAAACTTCGATTTTCTCGTCGCCAATCATCCAGTTTACAGGTTTTATTTCAAGGTCCTTCAATCTTAAACGGGGTGAAAGGACGGACGGACTCTCGAATTCTTCGCTGTCCGAACTTCTCACAACAAGATTGGCCAGAGATTTGGCCTTTCCGATATTCGTAGCATTGTCCGATTTCACAGATTCTGTGAAAAAGCCCATTTTCAAATCAGCAGTAACTGCACTTGGAGTTAATATCGCGTCACGATCCTCACATATTTCCTGGAGAGAATCGAAAGCGGGGCTCTCGTGAATCGTGGCCACTTGAACGGGTTGCGGAAGTTCCGGTTTTGCGCGAGATGCCTTTGGTGTCGTTGACATAGTAGGCTCGCTCCGCTCGTCTACGCCCATCGAAGTACGTCCTTCATCCAGTTTAGGCTCTGGTGAACCTTCAACCTTTGCCTGAGAGCCATTAACGCTAGGTACCGATTTCTTTTCGATTTCCTGCTTGGTTGATTCGACTTCCATCGATTGCTCGGATTCTAGCGATACTTCAAGATCTATTTGGTCCGATATACTGCTCGGACTCATAGTCATATCGCGATCCACCAACTTTGGTTGCGACGATGACGATGGAAAACTCTCTTCCCTGTCGTAAGGCGTTGACTCCTCATCCTTGGTCAGATCTTCGCTGACGCTTATACTGCCACGATTGGAAATTTTCTCCAGATTCTCGTCGTGACTCGCAACCGCTGATCTCAGTTGCTCGGGCAACATTTCGGTATCGTCCAGAATCTGCGATTGACTTCTGGATCCCTTTTCCATTATGTCTTCAAATTTCTTCATCAAATCGTCTGCGAGTTTGTCGTGGAACACTTCGGACTCTTTCGTATCCATATCCAAAGTATTTTCGGAATATTCCTTGCTGTCACTGTCAGAAGTATCCAGCGGTTTGATTCCCTCCAAACTAGCCGATCTTTTGGTGATTTCGTTCTGTATCGATTCGATTATCGTCTCGGCTATATTGCGCGCTTCCAACTCTTTGGCTATTCGCTCCTGGTGTTCTTCAAGCGTTTCCGATTCGGAAGCCGTTCCAGTAGTATCCGCCATTTCAGGCGTCGGCTGGAATTTTTTGGATTCCAAGCCTGAAGGAAGAATGATATTAGCTTCGGTAACAATGCGCTCTTCCGATTGCCTCTCGCTGATCACTGCCTTCTTCATTTCATCATCCAAATTGATCGGCTGATCCTGGTCGACCTCGATTTTCAACTGTGCGTCGATCTCGCGTTCCTTGACGGTACTAGCGTCCATGGCTCGTATAAAAGTGCCATCGTCGTCTTTGAGGGATTGCAATCTCTGCTCTTCCTTCTCCATTTTGTTCGCCTTCCACGCGCTCGCGTCAACGGTCTGTTCGCCATCTTTCAAGGTCAAAGAAATTGCCTCGACACCGATCGTTTGCGATTTTTGTAATTCTGATTGTTTGTCGTACACGACTTCGTGCGGTGTCTCCTTAGTGATCGTAGATTCGGATAGTTTCTCTTTGAGTTTGTGTCCCGTTTCCTCGTGTTTGCAATACGTCTCTGGGCCTTCGGGGGCATCCGAGGATGTTACAATTTTCGTTTCCGTCGATGCCTCGTGATCGAACTTTGACGATTCAAATGATGTGTCCTCTTCGATTGTCGTTTCAGCTTGATCGACGTTTTTTGCCGTCTTCGTGGAATGCGTGACAAACGTTTTGCTGATGGTTGTGGTAGTTGTCTCGGTTGCGTGTTGATAACGCTGTGAAGAGACTTTCTCCGTTGTCTTGGTTTCGGTCACTGTTTCTCTCGGCGAATCTTTGCGAGTTTCCTTATCAATACCTTTGATCAATGAGGTTGGCTTGGGAATTCTCGATTCGCATTCCTGTCGGAAAAAAGATACTTCTTCGCTCGAGGGTTGTGAGACGCTAAACGGTGACGACTTTTCCATCGGAGACACTAAGGTTTTGCTGATGATAGTTTCTTTCTCCTTGTCCACTTTCGACATTGATACTGGTATACGAGAATCTTTTTTAATCGACTTAGCTTCTTCGAGCTTCAGGCTATCTTTCTTCTCGAGAATTTCCGACGGAGAGGTAACTTCTTCCTTAGAAAAGACTTCGCTTGGTGATACTACTGACGGCGAAACTTGAGTTTGGTCTGGAATTGTTTCTTTGTCGACTTTCGGCGTCGATACGGGGATACGAGAATCTTTCTTCTTCTTCAAATCCTTCTGTAATTGCAATGTATCTTTTTCGGACGGACTTGCAGATTCTTTGTCGTAACTCTTAAGATCTTCTTCAATCGAAACTTTGTCTGTCTTTAAGTTCACGTGAGATTCCAATGACAATTCTTTTTTCTTCTCGATTTTCTCCGATTGCCTCGCCAATTCAGGAATTTTTTCTCGTGGTGTTATGTGAACTGGCGAGTCCTCTTTCGGTACTTCAGTCGACTTTGGACCATCCTTACATTCTATTGAACCGTCAGCATCGCGATGTTCAACTGTAACGGCATGCTCTTCCACCATTTCTGATTTCACGATATCTTCCAGTTGTTCATGACTGGATTTCGTCTCGTAATCCAAGAACTCACTGCATATCTTCCGGAGCTCGCCCGATTCAGGCTGGACAGATTTCTTAAATGTTTCAACGTCAGTTAGAAGCTCCGATAGATCTTTACTCTCTTCTTGTTTCTCGGTCATGTCAACCTTGATAACTGGCGACTTTAATGACTCTCGGTGCTTCTTTTCTTGATCCAGTAGCTGATCCCCGCTTTCCATACCCTCTATCGATGTCCTGCGTTCTTCAGTTACGTCTCCGATTTCCTCCTTAAGTATTTCTTCCGTATCGTCATGCCCGGGTGTAATAGTTTCTATAATATCTATGTCCAATGTTTTCGCTTCGTTTTTCTCGTCCTCCCGAAGACTGGACCTTTTTTTCTGGACTTTCTCATCGTTTGTAACAATGATTCTTTCTACCTTGATGACTTCTGTTATCTTTCGAATCTCTTTGTCAATTCCTCCAGCGACATTGGATTCCCTCTTCACGACGATCGTTTTCTCCGATTCCGTTTGGCTGGCAAGATTGCTCGGTAGTTTGCCAAATTGTTCCTTGACCGATTCTTGGGTTATCATCTTCAAGACTGGTCTCGAAGTCGATAACTCCTTCTGTATCTGTTCCTCGAAATAATGGGCTTTCTCGGCGACCGAACATTCCGATATATCGGGTATATTGAGGTCCTCCATCGTCTCGGATCTCTCTGCCGCGATTTCGGCCGTTGCCTCCTCCGACACGATGTTCTGTATGCAACACTCGCTGTCACTCTCGTTGGCTGTCAATTGCGAAGTTCTCGATAATTCGGACTCGGATCGTTGATAATTCTCCCTTTTTCTCGTAATGTCCTCCCAGAATTTTCGCTTCTCCGTATACGTTTGTTTCTCGACGGTAGGCGATAACTCGTCTTGATGGCTTACGTTACTGGGATAACTAGCATCTACAGATTCTAGGGGAGAAGCTGCATTTTGTGCAAGGGATTCGTGGATGGTAGCGGCATCTAGAACAACCAAGAATTATGCTCATATTATTTTTTTGCTTTTTATTGGGACGCAACATAATTATACATAATGTTTGTCGATACATTTTCATATATTATGTATATATATATATATATATATATATATA